>VXAY01007229.1:122436-183790 GCA_013399855.1 Oxyruncus cristatus | reverse complement strand
AAAAAAAAAAAAAAAAAAAAAGGGAACACCTAGAAAAAGCATAATCCCTAGAAGTACTAAAGCAACTATTCCTAATTAATTATTGTGTTCACCTACATGCTGACAGGACACAAAACAAATGAAGCGGAAAAGCTGCTTCTCCTAGAACTAGGGTACAATATATCTTAATACTTAGGAATGAGAAATTGGAAAATGGGAGGACTGCAACAGAGTGAAGAGCTGACAAACACAGCCATGAATGAGGAAGGCTGCATGGGCTATGATGAGATAAGTGAGAAAAGTGACTGTGAGATGGAGAACTAGCAAGCTTTCTATAAAGCGAGATACTTGGTCAACACTGTTATGAGACCCTTGTCATTCAGATTATAATTTACAGTAAACCTTCCCCATGTGCCCTCACAGGTGTTGATGGTAGAAGAATTGACATCACAGACAAATTTTCAAAAATGTAAATACAGGCAAATAAATAATGGAAAAGCTGATTACAGAAAGACACCTCATAGCTTTTGTCTGAGACTCAAGTTAAAGGGTATCAATTATTCCCGTAGTATGATTGCACAAAAAAGTAAAAAAAAACTCCTTAAGGAGAATGTTATATATTTCATTTATTATACATCACTCTTATGTTTACAACTGAAATACATCTTTCCTTAGGGACTGTACCATCATTTATTTTAAATCAATGTTTAAAATTAAATGGTAATCCTCAAGAGAGTGAAAACTCTTCAGTTACCAGCCCTTCCAATTGGAAATCTTTCTTTCATGTTTCTATTTAATACTCAATCCATGGTTTGAAATTAATTAAAAGATATCCGTTCTCTAATCTTTTGATTATTAGCTTCAAAGTTGTGGTTTTTTTTTTTTCTTTTCCTTCTTTTTTTTTTAATACACAGTGTAATAATAACTTCATCTTTTAGCAGTTGTATTGGGTTTGCATGGCTAGGTTTTGGTGGTAGCAGGACTACAGGGATAGTTACAGGGCTTCTGTGAGAAGCTGCCAGAAGGTTCCCCTGTTTCCAACGCAACCAATGCTCCAAGACTTGGCTCCAAGATCAGCCTGCTTCTGGCCAAGGCTGAGTCCGTCAGCAACAGTGGTAGCCCCTCTGCGATGTAAAGAATTTAAAGGGAGGGGAAAGTTACTGTGCGGCAGCACTTAGAGAAGAGAGGATTGAGAACCTTTAGACATGAAGGTCAGTGAAGAAGGAGGGGGAGGAGGTGTTCCAGGTACCAGAGCAGAGATTGCCCTACAGCCCATGGTGAAGACCATGGTGAGGCAGCTGTGGCCTGCAGCCCATGGACTGCCTGCAGCCCCCATTCACTGTCCCCCTGGCCACTTGGCAAAGAGATAGAGGAAATGGGGAGTAAAAGTGAGCCTGAAGTGAAAGGAGGAGCAAGGGGAAGTGATTTTAAGATTTGGGTTTATTTCTCATTATCCTACTTTGATTTGATAGGTAATATATTCAACTAATTCCCCCAAATAGAATCCATTTTGCCCTTCATGGTAAATGGTGAGTGATCTCTCCCTCTCTTTATCTTGACACATAAGCATTTTGTAGTATTGTCTCTCCTCTGTTCAGGTGAGGAGGTGAGTCATAGAGCAGCTTTGGTATGCACCTGGCATCCAGTCAGAGTCAACTCACCACAGCAGTGTATTCAAACTATTATTAATGTCCAAATTGCATTATCTTCTGACCAATAAGTGAAGGAGAAGGGTCTGGTGGTGGCAAATTATAAATTCTTGCTTAGGAACAGTCACCTGATGTGTGACTAGTGCCTTTATAGCGTTTAATTGCAGTTTCCCACTATCAAATATGAGGGGAAACTGTTAATAGGATGCCCTGTTTAATATCACTCAGTGACTTGTTTTGCTGGATCTTGGGACACAGCTTTGCCACGTGGTATTCAACATCCATTTCACTTCTGGAAAGTACCTTTTTTCCAAGCTCACTATACAAACTGAGTACAGCACTGTGGGGGAATGCAGCCACCTGCTCACAGTTTGCAGAGGTCAGGTTTGGCCTATGTATGGAGCCAGGAAATCTGCACTACAAGTGTTTGTCACCTATCCATGTTTTCATCTCCTATTAGCATCCTGACCCTCTCATAGCATGCTTGACCTGGTGTTTTACTTGCGTGAGTTACATGGGAGAAATACAGGACTTCAGCATCTTGAACGAGCAATGTAGTGCATTTCATCACCTTCACAGGAGATTTTTAAAAGAAAAGAATAAATAAGACCAAGCTGATAAGAATGTATTCCAAATCAGTAGACCCATAAACCCCAAAATATATTATGTCCATATTCTAGATCATTTCAGCTTTGACACTTTCACAGGCTCTGGTCTGTGGAGAAATAGCTCTGAAGTACTAATAACCCTGAACTCAGCTTTGTGCTACTCCACTCATATGCATTCATGAGGTCTCACTGTCATTCAAGGGGTCCACAAGGACACTCATCTCTGATTGCAGAAGTAGGGATTTACTGAATGTTGTCTGTACAGGATTAGTAAAAATGCAACCCCTCTACTCAAATACACATGGCATCTTACTGTAGGCTTGGCCTCTCATTTGGATAGGGTTTCCTAAAAACCAAGGCTCTTCCTAGACGTAGTGTTCATATTTTTAAACAGCTCTGTAGCTAACAATGTGGACTGAGATCTTATAGATGATGGAAATCTCCATTCCAAAAACCTACTTTGAGTCTAAACCTTTGTGGGAAGCATAGCCAATGTATATCTTTTATAAAGATAAAAAAAGTGAGCAGAGAGTGTGGCTGCAGGAATGCATGTATTTTCCAAAGGAAGGAGTGTCAAAAAGCCATGCAACAATACAAGAGTCTACTAATGAGGTCACACTTCGCTCAGTGCAACTGGAAATACAATTTTCTGATACTTAAGGAAAACTGTTAACATAATAAGACTTTTATCGAAGATTAGTTTGAAATGGAAGTTACTAATAAGAGGATAGAAAGTAACTAGAACAGTAAGGGTAACATATCAGAACAGCAACTTTCACATAATTTGAAGACTTTTGTTCTTTCATGTCACATTAGTGACTTTCATATACCTTTTTCAATTTTCATATGGTATTAGCGACATTTGCGTCTCAGGAGCAACTTTTCATATATGCTCTCCGAGAGACTTTTGTCATATGCTGGCAGCTTTCATATTTTATTTAGGATTTTAACTTACTGTCAAATGTTCTCTTCCACAGAGATGAAAAGAAAGTCATTGATGCTGCACTTCTTAAACTTCTTAGTAATAGGGTGGATAACAACAGCTGCAGTTTGAGGAAAAGAAAATCCCTCACCTTTGCTGCATTTTGGGGTACAGCCCACACGGTCCCTGAAACCTGCAGCTATGTAAATGTATTTTATGATTAATTAAAACTTCCCATGGGAAGGTGGCCCCTGAAGCTCTCTCAGAAAATAAATAGAAAAGGAATCAGAAAGTTGTTGCTTGTTTTTTCTCCCTTGAGCAGACTATTCATCCCACTGTAAGACCGTGAAGTGAATGAATGATGGAATATTTGACTGATGTAATTTATGGTGCTCCATATGACAGCCTATTTCAGAGTGCTTGAGGTTTTTACAGTCTCTGGTAGTAGTACCTGCTGCTGAAACAAGAGATTACTCTCCTTGGACAGACAGTAATTTAATAGTACAACTGTGCAGCTAGCCACCTCCTACTGTATTTCACCACCCACTCCAGTCAGCTTTTGATAGATAGACCTCAGCATTCGGAATATGAAGCACTATGTATCCTGCTCGCAGTCTTAAGAGATACATCAAGGGTGAAAAACTGGAAGGAAAATAAATAAATAAAAGTATTAACAAAGTCAACTAAGCACTGGTTCTTAGTTTTGTTGTTTTCACTGAAACTGTACAACGAAAGGACGTATTTCTCTGTATATTGGGTGCAGCTAGCTTTTCAAGCATACCAGACACTGGCAAGGTGTCTGGTCTTGGTTGGTTGTTTTGTTTGTTTGTTTTAAATATTTGAGCACAAAACCATCTCAGTTATCCATAGGGTAACATTTTAAGAATCAATCAAAAAATCCAATTGGGCCCTTTCACTAATATAGAAAATGCTACTTTGCACATAAGAGCAAGGCGGATGTGAATCTGTCAGGGTGAAAAAGGATTTTTTTTTCTTCTGGAGCCACAGTCGCAGATTTCAACAGTCAGACTTGAATACATGCACAGGCATTCACTGCATCTCCCCTTGTCCAGGTAAGAAGGGGTCAGGGTCCTTACTGTCGAAAGGTTTAACTACTACCAGGGTTAAAGGTATCAACAGCACATTGGGATTGCCCTGCCTGTAGTTGGAGTGCCTGAATGGGACTTGCGTCATCTTTTCAGACACCACAGTTTCCCTCAGAGGGTGAAATCAGTGGTGGGCTATATTTAGAGAGCAGCTGTGTGTCAGGTAACCCTGAGGTACCTCCAATGGCTGTGCACAATTAAATTCTCAATTAGAGAGCTCCAGAGCTGAGCTCCTGTGAAAGGACGTTGGTAGTAGCAGGAACAACCTACTGGATTACTTGTCTCTTCCACTCAAGAGGTTTTGAAGCCTATAAGCCTCAAGTTACAAGAAGCCTGATAATGGCACTGCTGAAGACATGCCACTGTGCAGGAGAAAATCTTTGATTTTACCAGATCGAGGAAAAAAGTGGAGGCTCTGTAACTTCTTATGCAGCCATGGCATGGTGGGGAAGATGTCATTTCCTTGGTCCCTGTTACAATAACTGTCCCAAATGACACAAGGAGCCCAGAGAAGTTTTCTACATGCAGAGTCCAGCATCAGCTACATGGTGGCTTCCTAAATGCACATCTTCCCCTTCATGACCGGAGAAAGCTTCCATTGGAACCTAATGGATAACACTCCAGCTTGCAGTCTCTTTTACTGCATATAGGCAAATAAGCTACTTGTACTCTGTTTCCCTGGACCATCAGTTTTGAGCCTCATGACAGAAGGCAAACCAGTCATAAGGTGGAATGGTCATCTGCCTGATGAACAGCTTCACTGCTCCTGACTGTGATAATAGCAAATACACTTCTCTCTGGCTACTACTTCGTATTCCTTTTTTGCTTCTTGAAACTACTCAATTCTAGCCTTTCCAGGCGCTGCGCAGGAAAAAAAAAAAAAAAAAAGGGCTTTTAGAATAGCCAGGGGACCTCTCCCAGTGTGAATAGTCCCATGAATATTTATTCATGGTAGGATTTGCTTTGCTTTTGTGTGAACATTTCTGTGAATAAATTCTTACTCTAGATCTAAGTAGATATTTGTGAATTAGCAAAAAGCCCTGTAAATCAATGAATTTTATTTGCAAGAATTTTTGTGAATCCTTCCTCTCCCCTCCCTCCCTTCTTTCCCCCCTTTAATTTTGTCTCTTGGCTCCATATTCAAAAGGAAAGGAACAAATATGCCTTTTCACCTCTTGCACACACACGTATCAGCAATTGATTAAGAATGGGACAGGCCAGAGTGAAAAAATCTTGGACAGCTGCAGGTATAATTTGCTACTAATAAGGAGGTGAAGGAACATGCAGCAATGTTTATTCTCTAAGGATGCCATCCAGCATCTGCCAATCACTTGTGTGAGGATTTGAGTGCTCACAGGCCCTACTGAACTCAGGTGGGCTGAAGGGTTCCCAGGTGTGCTCAGCAGCTTGCAGAATCAATCCTTCTGTGTACAGCTGCAGGAGCAGAGCTCGGTTCTCAGCAGCCGCCACAGGGGAGACTGTGCTATCAAACAACCCTCACTGAATAAAATCTGGGTTAAGTCTCCAGCCCTCTGTGGTCATTGTTCTGGGATATCCTTAGGTAGGGAACTGGCTTTAGGCTGTGAAAGGCACCTAATCTAGGCATAAGGCAAAACAGGAGCTTTTCTTCACAGGCTCCCTCTCTGCTTACCAGAAGCCTCCATGTCTTCAGTGCTGCGGTCAAGTATCCCAGAGCTGGTAGGAATGCTTCAAGCTTTCTGCTAACAAAGCCCCTGCTGCAACTCTTACTCCTGAGATCCTGTTTACAACCTTCTGAAAATTTTTTTTTCAGTTTCCCTCGGACCAACCAATCCGTATTATGTCTGCTAACGCATATTACTTCCTAGAAGCCTAGGTTTTCCATGCTCACTTTTTGCCCTTTCCAATCTGTATCATGCTTTTCATTACTGCTATCCCCTCAGATGCCCTTCAACCCTCTGAAGATTTTTTAATTCATTTTTGCCTCCACGATCCACCACTCTTTTCACTTCCTTGTAAAAGTGGTCTTAAATATCTCCCCATGTGCGCAAAAGCCCTTGACCCTGATTTCCAGGTTTCTGATCACCCTATTTTCTCTGTTTTTCTTTTGTAACTCTTAAAGAAACAAAATCCAGGCCCAACTGCTCTTTCTTCTGTTTCAACTCTTCACCATTTTCTCCTGTCTGCAGGGAAGAACCACAAAACTGTGTTGATGCTGTATTTCCAATATCAGTCACTATTACTTTCAGGAGAGAACAAATAAAAGTGCAGATTTAAAAACATTTCAACTTTATCTATTTAATCACTGAATGTTAGTAGAGCCTTTTGGATTTGGACCATCCCTTTCAAGGAGTATTCTCTGGAATACTCTTTAATGATATTAAGAGGGATCAAATGTCATTCTCTGAGAGTAATGTCCTTGATACAGATTTTCACTTTATCTTTTAGATCAACTTTCCCCTCAAAAAACCTGCTTATTCACACACTTAATGGTTTTGAGAACTGAACCCTGTTTGTTAGCCACAGGGCAGGTCTGCTGCAGGCACCAGCAAAACAATAAATACCTTACATTTCCTGGCCAGCGGCTCTTGAGTCTGACTTGACATGATAAACTGCAGAGTCTAGATGGCAAGTCACATCCCTTAAATTTGGCCTGCCTAGGCAAACAGACAACATTTACGCTAGCTTTAGGTGGTTTAAATTCTTTTTCACCATGTTAACTTTCTTCTTCTATAGGATCCCTAGAGAGCAGGGGGTGTTTTCATATGACCTGGACATCCTTCAGAGAGGGTGCATAGTAGACTGGGCCAAATTCAGCATTGTAGTTCAACAAAAAATGTCTTGTTTGTGTCATCAAAATAGCACACTAGACCCCCTACTTTCATACTCTTAAATGGGATTTCAAGGTGAAATGCTACTCTCTACTCATGTCAGCACTTGTGATCAGCATACGAGTACCACAAGCTGGGTCTTAACTGATGATTATAGGCTAGGATTGAGGCTGGGTATTAAATATGTGAAGTGACATCCAAGTAGCAATGAGAAAAATATTCATCTGAATTCTATGAATATTTGTGGTGTGTCATATTCCATGACAGCTTCTTGAGCTCAGGAATGCTGTAATGGGCTACGACATGATGTCACTGACACTGCGTTGCTCATACCAGGGAAATACTACTCTGTTGGCCAGAGACATAAGTGAGACGCTGAGAAATGCTGCTTGATCTTACTCTCCTCTCTTTTAGGGTGCTAACAGCTTTTCTGAAGTTCTCTATTCTGAAATTAATTTGAAGTCCATTCTGTAATAGACTGTTCAGTGAAAATTCCTAATGTTCAGAATAATATACATTGACATCAGATGTTGCTGCTTATTATTTCTTCTATTATGATAAAAATACATATTTTAAAAAATCTCATCTCCTTTGCTTGTTTATAGTTAAAATATCGAAAAATAACATTTAGGAAGCATCCATGAGTTTCAGAAACCACACGCTTATTTTGCAAAAAATTGAGCCCTCAGATTATCTAACAGTTATGCTTTCTTATTCCTCTTTTTCTCTCTCCGTCTCCTGTGATCCCTCCTGTGCCTGCTTTCTGCTACCAGTTCAGGCAAGGCAGGAATGCCCAATAAAATACTTTCATGGTGTTTGAAGTGATGTGCCATTAGAAGGTTCACAGTATCTGCACATCTTCAGCTTCTGAGAGTTTCTAAATCCTGCTGGTAAGTCTTGATTCTCATTCCCGTGTGTGTTTTTTAACCTCCCAAGTTTAAAGGGCAAAATATATATATATATATATATATTTTTTTTTATTATTGCAAGCACAAAGAAAACCGTATAAAATCCTCAAGGAGCAGCTGCTCTGCAAGGACATTATGACTGTCCATGGTACTGCTGCAACACGAGCATCTGTCACTCAAGAAAATGTCATCTTGCCCAACCAAATCCCTTGTGCAATCAGAGTGGAGAAAGCACTTGTTTAGAAAGGTTTATGGGCTGACGTCTGTTTGAATGAGTAACATCTGGACTAGGATGGGCAGGATGCACATTCTTGTTCAACCAAGCCACTGCATCTTAATAGCAAAGTGTTTTTTAGCTGAAAGGAAAACCCCAGCTAAAACCTTGAAACAAATGTCACCACTTCCACATTTTTAAATCACGTTATTTTCTAAGTCTCATTTGGAAAGAAATCCAACTTTCACAAAAACACATCGATGATCTTTAGGGGTCATAGTTTATAAT
The DNA here is from genome assembly GCA_013399855.1 of Oxyruncus cristatus. Taxonomy (NCBI): domain Eukaryota; kingdom Metazoa; phylum Chordata; class Aves; order Passeriformes; family Cotingidae; genus Oxyruncus; species Oxyruncus cristatus. The sequence continues at coordinate 175,306 of VXAY01007229.1, read as the reverse complement.
TTGCATTATTACCACAGTGGATATTTGATACAAATATCCTGTTACTGTTCTTGGACATGTTAATCAAATCACCTCTTCAGGAAGAAAATCCTGCCTATTAAAAGTAAAGGTTTGCACAGACCTGGGAGTTGAACAAGGCTTTCATTTGTGTGGAAACAAACACATTGGATTCAGAAATTACTTATGATATCAAGTTATAATATGTACCTGTCAGACTATAAAGCATAAATATTATTAGATCATGTTAAAATTGTAGGTATTAGAGAATGAAGTTCTTTTAATAATTTTAGTGGCCAGAGAAAATCTTACAGTGTAAATCTAATTCTCATATAAATCTACTGATTTCACCACTCTAAATCAAATTTTACCTCCTTAAGTAGGACTAATCAGCACTAATTAAGGAAGTTTCTTATTTTGCTTCCACGTTTAAAGATTACCTTTTCAATCCTTATTATATATACAGCAGTTGCTTTGTTAGCATGTGTCACCATAGGTTAAAAAGTACTCAGCAGAGTGATTTGTCTGTTTCATATTTTGGCTTTGTTGTTGAAAATTTTTCATTTGCTTTTGCTTTGAAGTGCAGAGCAGCACCCTTTCACTCACCTGCCTTTTTTTGAAGGCAAAATGTAAATCACAAGAATTTATTTTCTTTGCTAACAAACATTGCTTCCTCAGGTTTTTATCACCTTTAGATATAACTTTTTTAAAGGTACAAATTAAATCCAAGTGTTATGAGATTTCCCAGAGGAATTTCACCTTCATTGACAGAGACAGTGTTATGCTTTTCTCCATTCTTTCAAAGAATTAACAGAAAGTGGAAAATGGGGTTAAGACTGATTGCTAAATCACTAACTGGTGATCTAATAGTTCCGTGGATGTTTCTGTACTTGAAGATGTGTCAAGGTGGCATATGTATACATGTATATATGCGTGACTCTCTCCACACACTGCACGTCAACATATAGAACTCTTTTGCCCCAAGAAATCTTTTACTTTAAAAAAACCCCCGCAGTTTCCACCAAAGTTTTTGCAATTCCAAAGATTATGAGGTACTTTTTCTGCAGAGCTCTGATCAGCAGATTTGATATATGGGTATAGATCAATTTTTTCTTATGGCAAATCTATATGTTATTCTACTTCTTCATTTGGTACTATTTGCTGAGTGGCTGTTACTTGGGAGCAAAGGTCAGTATCTTGCTGTTGGAGCAGCCGAGTAATCTTTTACTCCTCATAAGGGTAGTCAGAGATATTAAATCACAGTTGACGTACCTGAAGCACAGCAACTTCATCCATATTTTATCTGCTGTAAATTTAATACCACAGCACTTTTTAGGGTGATGTATTTATTAACTGGCTGGGGATGAGCAGTACAGAAATTCAGTTTGTTCAGGAAAATAAAATGAAGACACTCTGACAAGTTTATGAAGTAAGCACAATAGCTATTTATTACTTTTTAAACATGCAGTGCAGCTAAATGTTTTTAGCAGTGTTTGCCCAAATAAATGAATAAAGCTTCCCAAATCATCTCTGTTTACTTTTCTTTTGAATTTTAATAAAGTTTTTGCTTTATTTTAAAAAGCATATGCTAGCTTCCTTCATAATAAAATGCATTCTTTATGGAAATAAACATAGCTAAATGTTCAGATAAGCTGGAGAGGGGCATTGTGGGAAGAGAAACAAATCATTCACAGCCTACTGTATATTAATCCCATCTTTTCCATTTTTGGTTCTAATTTATTTTGTTCTTTACATTCTACCACAACCAAAATAAATGGAGCCATGAATACAATAAGTTTTTAAATGCAAGTACCCGCCTTCTACTGGCTTCTATTGCATTTGAATAGCCCTTATTATTTTTATTCAGTGTTACTCTTTGTATTTCTCATAGTAAATAATTCACACAACTTTTTTTCCTTGTAACCGAGATATGCTTATGTTTTCATGCAATTGAAAAAAAAAATCATTCTAGATATTTTCTTCCTTCATTATCTGTGACTTCCATCTTTTTACAACAGCAAAGAAAAATATTTAGATGTTAAAAAAGCATGCTATACAGCCAAAAAAGGCCACTGTGACTTTATTGCCTCTGTGTATAAAGTGTTCATGATTTTATTGCTGATCACTGAAAACCAATGACCACCTCAGTTTGCAAAAACTCAGGTTTTGCCTACAACCACCCTGGAAACATGCCAAATGTGGTGTGGTGGGTTTGCAGACCACAGTTACATCAGAGGAATGGCACTGGCAGAACTCAAGGAACAGCCCAACAGTCTGGTCAAACCTTTTGCTCTGTGTTCTTCAGTGACAGAGGACTGCATGTATCTATTCCAAAGGAACATCCTGTGCAAATCAAATTTCTTTGATCATATATGTGCTTTGGATGCCATTTCTGCACAGAGGTATTCTGTTTTTATAGGGTTGTTAATGAAAAGGACGAGTCAAGTCACTAAACAACTACAGCAGCTCTCTGCCAGTCTTTTGCTGTGGTATCTGTTTCCCTGGGACAGTCCATGAAAAAATAGCTACGCAACACTGTAGTTTCTTGTTCTTTGCCTGCTGTATCATCAAAATTTTGATTATTCAGGTTCTTGAAGATAAGACACCAAACAACAAGACCTCTCTCTCGAACTCTGCCCATGCTGAGGTAGGTAATTAGGCAACTCATTTGTGCCAAAAAGACAAGAACAGAACAAGAAATCCACAGGAACAGATGCCTCAGACTGAATCTCCTATTTACCTCACGAAGTCTGGAATATTTTCATTTTTCTGCCTCCAGATTTATGCAGAAAAAGTCTCATCTGCATTCCTTTATGGAGATGATATTGTGTTGGTCTCCATCCCTTTCACAGATCCTCACTACAGGATCACCTCCTCCCTCTTGCTCTTTAGTGCTTAATGCAGTTTATTCCCCAAGGACACTTATTATTAAATATTATCTCTCACTCCCACTTCCCTTTTCCTTTCATTTCAGCTTCTTGAACCCATTTACCCCCTTCTTGCATCCTTCCTAAATTTCTCACAGTTTTTCCTCTCTTCTACCTCCCAGAGTAGAATTTAGCAGCACATTGAGGCCAAAGGGAGAGTGCCCTTTGGTTTCAAGGGGCTTTGGATTACCAGCTAAGCTTCCATGACCACTTGTCCTCTCTGTTGTAAAGCTCCACATGAGTATTATGCTACAGAAAGCATCACAGCAGAGAAGCTGGGTGGCTCCAAAGGCTCAGAGCAGGAGGCTATAACCATATATTCATCTGCCAGTCAGAGAAGGGAAACCCTGGGGCAAAACTTGAACAAAATAAGCCCCATTATTCAGACTGCAAAGGGAAGGAAAACCAAAAGAATTTTGCATTCAGGACTGACATACCAGCAAAGAGTGCTGGCACAGAATAATACTACTACCTAATAATAGTAATAATATTTGTACATAATTTATCATTATACACTACAAACTCAGCTCAAATCCCAGTACCATGCTATTCTCTTCCAGCTCCATATCGTTCTCTTGCTATACTTTTTTTATTGGCTTACATGTGCTGTGGAAATTAGTTTTATTCTAATTTGAAGCCTTTGAGGAAAGGTTGAAAAAGCATGTACTAGTCCATAGTCATTAAAAAACTCAAATGACAGTATTTCATCCTGCTTTTGAGGCTAAAATATTAGGCTTTGAAACATGAATCACACGGCTTAGTTGAGGCTGTGAAGAAGCTTAGGATCACAGTGTTAGTTAAAAATAAGCTTTAATACATAAAGTTGAGGAAGAGGGAGCATAGAGAATACCTCAGAAGTCAAAGTACAGCTATGGAGCAGCTCTGAGTTTGTGCATACCGTACTGCTCTGCTTTTAACCCAGATACTGTTGGGATTCACCAAAGGGAAAGGCAGAGAACCTGGGATAGTTTAGAGGGAGACGCTGGATAGCATATAAAGGAAACAGTGTGTAGTAAGTCATAAAGAGTTAACTGTTTGCAATGTCTTTCAGTTTGCAGAAGAACAAAAGATATATTACTTCACAGTCTGTCACCATTGCTCTTTTTTATTTTATTTTTTTTTTCTTCTTCTTTCCCATGCTTTATAAATCCCATATTGGCAAGCAAAAATGAATGTTATAAAACATCCTATAAGAGTTCCATACTGAAATATCCCTTGCACTGACCTAAGTTGCCAGTTGCTCTGAATCTTCTATAGCTTAAAAACAATTCGCTTAGGCCCACACATCAGCTACATTTAGTGAAGGGGAAAAGAGGATGAAAAACACACTTTCATTCTTAGCTTAGAAAACCTCAGGAAGGTCCTGAGAAGGTCCTTCTCAAAGGACCAAGTCTTTGCTCTACTCAAGACTGATCCTGGGTTACGCACGATTTGCAGAACAGGGGATTTTGTTAGGGTCAGCTGGTCTCCTTTCAGAGCTGCATTTGAAGAGCTCTGGCCCTCTTTCTTGCTACTGGCCATTGCAGGTGCCATGTGGAAAGACTATTACAAGCCTGCACAAGGGAAAGCCATGAAAACTAAATTCTGGAGAACTGATTTCAAAAGCTCAGTTAATTCCCCAAAGGAAGCCTAAGGTAAAACAATAATCATCACCTTGTTCCCCTCCCACCCATCAGAGCACAGGTTCCTGATTATTGGGCTGGCTGCAGGGAGAGCTTGTGCTTCTCAGCCAGTGCCACTCAGCTCCTTAACACAACAGCATGAAGCCACCTGATTCTAGGGCTGCATTTAAAAATAGTATCCATTTATCTTTTTTTTTTTTAAATTGTTATTTTTAAAGCAAACTTCTCCAATATACGTTGATATTTATAGCTTAGATCCAGGCAGCACGGTTGTAATTTAGGGAGAATACCTAAGGTGCAATACTGATAATTTCTGCAATAGGCAGCCCATTGTTCATAAAATTAAGGTACCAGAAAAATGGTAGCAAAAGAAGTATTTAAGTATCCAGCTTGATGATCTCAACTCCATTTGCACTCCTCTGCTCTGAGTTCCTACAGGGAAGAGAAGGGGCTTAAAGGCACAGTCCTCAGACAATAGCACTCTCAGACTGGTTAATTATAGTACAAAGCCCTAAGAAACTTAAGTGGATTTTGCATGGCTTTATGGAAAGTGGAAACTATTCTCTTTACCATTTGCCAAACCACACACATATTACAGCACAGCAGATAGAGTTTCAGAGCTTTTGTGAAGCCAGGTTACACATCAATTTAATTATTTCACTTGCAATGTGGAAGTGTGACACAAAAGGCTCTTGAAAAACATGACCACATCTAACACATCCTGTATTGCAGACACGTGGCATGGTCTCTGTAATTTTTTTCTTTGATGCTGGGTCATGCTAAGTTTTTAGTATCCACAGCAGAAAGGGAAAAAAACTTTTATGAAAGGCTTTCCAACTGCCCTCCTCGAGGGAAAACCTTCCCCATCCATGCACACAAACACCCTGCCATGTGGAACAGGAGGCAAAATTACTATCTTGACCTACCATCTCATATTTGTGTCCTTGCCAAACACTACGGTTACGCCTGTGGTCTTTCATCCAAGGGAGTGACCACAGAGGAGATTAAAAGCTGGAGTGTTATTTGCAGCTCATTCTTTTTTTTCAGAGGTAAGTAGGAGACATGGTGAAAATTAGGGTTCTGAGTCTTATGGTTTCAAGATTTACAGTGGAATGGAAGAGAGGGAAAAGAAGGCCAGAAAGCTACTATGCAGAGACACAGTTTATGTACAGCCACAGTGTTTTTAGGAAGGTCAGCGTTGCTGAGTAAACCATGCAGCCTTCATTAATGAAGTGTTAAAACTATTAAAGAGTCAGTCTGCTGTCATCCAAGACATACTACCTGAGACCTTACTTTGGCTTAGATATGTGGATAACAGATGTATGTATTGACAGGGAAAATGGGGTGAAGAGACTAAAATCACTATCCTGAAAAGACTTACATATGTGCTTAGTTTCATAAAACTCCTTTTCTCTGAGAAAAGGGAGTCTCTCTACAACTACCTGAAAGGAGGTTGTAGCAAGGTAATGGTCAGACTCTTCTGTCAGGCGACAAGTGATAAATGAGAGGAAATGGCCTCAAGTTTCACCAGGAAAGGTTTAGATTGGATATTAGGAAGTATTTCTTGCTTGAAAGGGATGTCAGGCATTGGAACAGACTTCCCAGGGAAGAGGATAGGTCACTGTCCCTGGAGGTACTTAAAAGACGTTCAGATGTGGCACGTGGGGACATGGTTCAGTGGTGGACTTGGCAGTGCCAGGTTAACTTAGTTGGTCCATGGTTGGGCTTTATAATCTTAAATGATTCTATGTTTCGATGAGTAATCCTGCTGAAATAGCTTCGTCAAAAGGGCTAGTTAGTGAATAAGGCTAAACTTTGCATATAAAGCCTTTCAAGGCTATTGACACAGCATCAGAGGAGACATCTGGCTGGGAGACAGCCAACAGGGACTGAAGAAGCTAAACCATAAAATCTATTCTTTAGGGTATTTGTAGTTCACAGTAAGTCTGAGACCAATATTCAGCAAACTGTGGCAGACTGCAGGTGCCCAAGGATTTGCTTGCTAGATAGGCTTCTTATAGCTCCCAAAATAGGCACAGGTTGTTGTATATGTAAATAGAACAGTTATTTTGGTTAAATAGAGCTTAACTGTTTCTGATACAGTCATTTATTTGTCAAGTCTGTTTTATGTTAATTTAATTATAAGAAAATTGAAAAGTGTGATACATAGCTAAGCCCTTAAGGCTGGTTAATCTATTTGGATTGTAACAAATATAATTTTTATTAGCTCAGCCTATTTGGATGATAACGAGTCTAACCTTTCAGTAGACAGTACAGACCCTGAATTATAGTCTATTTTATGTAAAATCAGAATTTAGTGCAATAAAAGAAAAGTTCTTTTATCTGTCATTGTGTTAAAGAATTGCTGTATTAATGAGGATGCAGTAATCACACAGAAGTAAGGATTCCCTCCTTTCTGGATGTGCATGGAAAAGTGTCCAGGTAAGTCACTGGGGCAATAGTAAACCAGGACATGATGATATTTTTTTTTTCATTTTTCTGAAAAGGCTGTATGGAAAAATACTGTTACATGCATAAATAAATAAAACAACCAACCGCTGTCCCAGTGAAATCCTGCACAACTGGGAGAAAAGCAAAATAAATCAAAACAAAACTCCTAACCAAACGAAATCCACCTGAAATAAACAAACTAAACCAAACCAAAGCCTCCAAGATAAACTGGTAAGCAAATAGTACAAATATCTGTAGACACTGCCTTAAGTTGAATCTGAGTCAGCAGTGCCCTGGCAGCCAGGAGGGCCACTCATGTCCTGGGGGGCATCAGGCAAAGCATCACCAACTGGTTGAGGGAGGGGATTGTCCTGCTCTGCTCTGCACTGGGGCAGCCTCACCTTGAATGTTGTGGCAGTTTTGGGCACCACAATATAGGAAAGTTATTAAGCTATTAGGGGAGAGTCCAAAGGAGAGCAATGAAGATGGTGAAGGGCCTTGAGGGGAAGACGTATGAGGAGAGGCTGAGGGCATTTTGTGTGTTCAGCCTGGAGAAGAGGAGAATGAGAGGAGACCTCATTGCTGTCTACAACTTCCCTGAGAGGGGAAGAGGAGGGTTTGACACAAACTCACTAATTGTTTTAGAACTTTCAAGACAGAAGTGGCCTCATTCTTACTCAGAGTTTTCACATTCTTAATAAAATGCAAAATGCTCTGCAGAAGTTGAGGTTCTTCTCACACTTCCATTATGCAGCTTCTGACTCCTTCTTAGAAGTCGGGCTTTCTTTATGTTTCAGAATGCTTCTTAAATCTCATATTCCTCAAAAATACCCACAACACAATAAAACCCTCTCAGAAAGTCTCAGTGGCGAAAAAACCCCAACCCTACCTGTGAAACTTGTGGAATTGCATGTTTGCACCAGGATTCCTTCCTGAGACCTGGCTGGGGTATTGTGCTGAGCCTGGACAGCTGTAGCCTGACCTGCAGTACTCATGAACCTTGTGTTGCCATGATAATATGGAGAGAGTCAATGTTTTTATTCGTAAGAGTGACATGTGCTTTTCATATTACCATATTTCAAACTTCTATATGAGGATATTATATTGTGTGAAGAAAATACTGTTTCACACTCTTGAGTGTTCTTTGCATTTGTCATGATGGGTTCTCTGAGTGTTGTTCAAGCATTTCGAACTGAACCCAGAAAACTGTCTTAGCAGTGTTAACCGAAAAATACTAGATTCATTATTATTGAGGATAGAACTTTCCAAATGTGTGTTGAGCTTTTTTTTCCAGTGACTTTTTAAAATATTTAGCCAAAAAACTAATGAAAAAAGGTGTGTCTCCCAGTTGGTTAGAGGGAGAGGAGCTCACATTTTTTTACAGGGAGCTTTGACTTTTCCTGCCATATATGCCAGAACGATACGTGTAAGAAATATGTACAAAACTGTCAAAGAGAATAATTGATACCTGAAGTGATTTTTAAAATTTGTTTAAATTTTGAAATTTTCAGGGAAACCTGGTCCTTTTTGAGATAATCAATGGCTTTCTAAGTATATGAATGATTTGAGTTTTCAAAATCTCTTAAAAGACAATGTTCATTTGACTAAATTTAAGGACAATAAAAATGCAAGAATTACTTGACGGTGAAAGAGTAAACATTAATGTACAGAAATATTGTTATTTTTTAGCAGTTTTAATTCTGATAACTGTATTTTTTTCATGGGAATAGTTACTTTCAAAAATGGATGACCAAGAAGGTACAGATTTTAGAATGATGGCCCTGATGTGAAAATGGTTTCTGGGGCACTCCTCCTCAGGATGTGAAAATGATTCAGGAAGAGAATAAGGTGAAAATTATATTGAGATAGTGCAGAAAAGTGCTGGAAAGGGTGGTGGTGGTGGGTCAGATGTCAGCTGGAGTGAGAAGGAAATCCTCAAATCATAGGCAAAACACATTTTCATCATTTATTTTCTTCTCAATAGCAGATTGGAAGAAATGCAGCCCCATTTCCAAATATACATGACTTTAGTGATGCCCCACATAACCAATACCCTCTCACCCTTTAGCTTTCAAGGGAAATAAAAAGCAGAAGAAGCCACTAAAGCTTCTCCCCACACTTCATTAAGGTAACTCTGAGAAACACCAACTTTCCCTGCCTATTTTATTTTAAAACAAGCTGCAAGCTCTACTCAGGATACCACTCCGTGAAAAACTTACATTGTTCAACCAAAGAATATAAAACAGCCGCAGAAATTTTCTATCTATGAATGGATAGTACTTATTTCTCCAGTCCTGTTCAGTACTCTTAGATCAGGTTTGGGCTTTTTATTTTGAGAAAATGACATTTTCATTACAAACTGTAGAGCTTTATAGTGTGGAATTATTTCTTGGAACTTTGAAGGAGGCTTCTCTGTTCCTTCTTCTCTAATTTTTATTACATTACTTGTAGTTTGAAATGAAGTTTGTTTGTTTGTTTGTTTTTTTTTTTAACTCTACCAAAGTCATAAACAGTGAGCCAAGTACAAAATCTCTTAGTACAACAGATATCCCCAATCAAAGCAATACTATCAAAAGTTTCTTACCTTGCCCTCCACTAAGCCTTTAAGAGAAATTTCCATGAACGAATCACAATACGGTAAGCTCCTATCCCAACTTACTGTGAACAACTCTTTAGGTAAAGCAATATTTACACTTTTCTTCAGGCTGTATAACGTCTCCCTCTATCCTAAAGCACATATACAGTAACTGCAATGTATTGAATACAGCTGTGCCACCATGAATTCTCCATACAAACACATTGCCAGTATTTTCACAAGACAGTATTTAGTTATTCAAATTTTCACAGAATTTTATTTCTTTGGTATCAATCCCACTGAACATGGAAGTGCCCCATCTCAGGAAGATTTTAGCTGTGTTGTTAATAATCAAGAGTCACTTAGCAAAGTAATTGTGCTGAAGCAGGTAATTTAGAATACCAAATTTTGTCCATAAAACCAAATTATTATGTTGCGTTAAGGGAAGTTAATTCACAGGTACATTCTGTGGCCAATTGCCTCTCTGCCTGTTGGAAAGTACAGAATGAATTGCATCTTTGCTCACACTTTGGCACATTTGTATGTGCCATGGCCAAATAGATTCTTTGCAATGTTCTGAAACAAACTATTTTTGCTACTCCAGGCAACCATAAAATCCAAAGCCTGAGACCACTGTTTGTCACTGAGTGCCGATGTGGCGATTAAGCTCTCTGTGTAGGCAAGATTTAGAGTTTTGTATTAGGGCTCTGAGCTTCCAGATCTATCTGGTCTCTCTGTATGATTTCTGTTGAATAAGCCACACTGTTTGAGTGCCTGCTGTGGGGGTTGGGTGGACAAACAGTACTGTTAGCTGTTCATCTCAGGAACTCTGCTGGTACAGGCTTCCTAATTAACATGTTCACAAAAGCTGGCTGCAGACATGTTGTCTGAGAATTATGGGTGGCTGAAAGATATTCATGTAAGAGAAAGCAGCTATTAAAAAGAATATTGACTAATATTCATGCATGTTTGGCAGCAGGCAAGTGGATTTTTTCATTAATAAAACTTGCTTATTAGCACAAAGATCATAATGCAAGAGGTTGCTATGAAACTACAATCTGTAACTTTTCCTTGGATTTGTTCTTCCTTATACCTTGTTGCCACAGAACATGTTTATCCAAACCTTACCACTCTCTCTGTCAAGATTTCTCTTTATTTCTTTTATATCTGAGTGCAATTGGCTCACAGGTCAAACACAGACTGTAATAGTGAATGGGGTGACATCAGACTGGTGACCTGTCACTAGTGGGGTTCCACAGGGCTCCATCTTAGGCTCTCTGCTCTTCAACATCTTCATAAATGACTTGGATGCAGGACTGGAAGGGATACTGAGCAAGTTTGCAGATGACACAAAACTGGGAGAAGCTGTTGCCACCCCCGAAGGCAGGAGGCCCTGTGGAGGGACCTCAACAAATTAGAGGACTGGGCAATCACCGACCATATGAAGTTCAACAAGGGGAAGTGTTGGATTCTGCACCTGGAATAGGACAACCCTGGATGTTCGCACAGACTGGGGAATGAGATGCTGGAAAGCAGTGCCATGGAAAGGGACCTGGGGGTCCTGGTCGATGGTGAGTTGAATCTGAGTCAGCAGTGCCCTGGCAGCCAGGAGGGCCAACTGTGTCCTGGGGGGCATCAGGCAAAGCATTGCCAGCTGTTTGAGGGAGGGGATTGTCCTGCTCTGCTCTGCACTGGTGTGGCCTCACCTGGAATATTGTGGCAGTTTTAGGCACCACGATATAAGAAAGATATTAAGCTATAGGACAGCATCCAACGGAGAGCAACGAAGACGGTGAAGGGCCTTGAGGGGAAGCCATGTGAGGAGTGGCTGTGCTCACTGGGTCTGTTCAGCCTGGAGAAGACGACACAAAGGGAAGACCTTATTGCAGTCCACAACTTCCTTGTGAGAGGAAGAGGAGGGTCAGGCACCGGTCTTTTCTCTGTGGTGACCAGTGACATGACCTGAGGAAAGGGCTTGAAGTAGTGTCAGGGGAGCTTTAGGCTGGATATTAGGAAATCCAGAGGCTGGTTGGGCACTGAAACAGGCTCCCCAGGGAAGTGGTCACATCACCAAGCATGATGAAGTTCAAGAAGCATTTGTATGGTACTCTAAGGCACACGGTGTGACTCTTGAGGATGGTCCTGTGCAGGGCTAGGAGTTGGACTTGATGATCCTTGTGAGTCCCTTCTAACTCAGCATATTCAGTGATTCTGTGATTCTGTGAAATAATGAGCTGGCTTTATTATTGAGTCAGCAAAAACTTTGTTTGCACTCTCCCAGCTGGATCAAAACCTGCCAGCAGGGTGAAGAATCTCAGGCAAATACCACTAGACGTAAAAAGAAACACGGTTGTGATGGTGAAAAAAAGCATGTACTTTGATTCACTGGTAGGCTTCCCACACAGAAAACTCCTCTTTTTGTTCATATCTGGAAGCCATTGTAATACTTGGATGCTCAGGTAAGAGGCATTAAAAAGAACAATAAATTATATGAATATTACTATGATTATTTTGTAACTTAGTGCCACTTGTGCTCATTAATAGGTCCCTCAGAGCCCCTTGGTGTAACATCTGAAATGAAGAATGAAGGAGGACAGGCCAGGGAATGGAATTTTGTGATGTAAGCACATAATTCTGGCAAGTTTAGAACAAGTTTTTTTTATCGCACTGACACTTACATATACAGTCACAATGCTGGCAAGCATGATGCATGCACATATATCAAATATCTAAGGGAGAGACCATTATGGTCTGTGTGACCACTAAAACTCTTTTGTTTCTAAACACACTCTTTGAGGTACTGTTAAAATGGGTAACTGGAGATTTTAACTGCAATGATTGCTGCATTGAACCACGTATTGCTCACTTTGAAGGTTGGGCTGAAAGATGTACTGTGTGGGGAATCAAGGAAAGTTGTTATATTGGGTGACCCAAGAGAAGACACAAACTTTGTGGATGAACCGTAACTGATACTAGTCCTAAAATAGAGCTGCTTGGGACAACACCATTTCTCCTTTCAGACTGCCTGAAGACTCAGGCATGTTCTAATTTTCTGAAGGTGTTTGTGAGTACAAGCTTAATTTACAAACCAAAGTGTAAAATAAATGGCCATTTCAGAATAAAATCTGAATACAGCATAAAACCTTTGTACAGAGGAGGTAGGGCTTCATAAAATCAGGTGGCGTCAAAGCATCTGGCAGGCTCCTGAAGCAGAGGTGCCTGGAGATAAAGCAGCACAGGAGGACAAAATTCATAAGTTATATGGATGATGAGTGGACTGGATAAGCCTTGGTACATGCTGATTTCCACTAGTCTAAGCCAATCAAAGGAGTGGGTGATGAAGGGAGGATTTTGATTCAACTCTTACTAGGGTTTCAAACACCTAAGGACAAAATTTGTGGCATCAATAAAACACAGCAGTAACACGGCATTGTTTTGGTGATTCCTACTTTTGGCACAGAGCCAAAAACAATCAAGAGCCAATGAGCACAATGATTTCTTGATACAACAAATTGGTTGGTCATTTTCTAGGGATGGAAGGAAAAGGTGGTGTCTATACTGCAGTTTGTACAGGGTTTCCTTGGCAGTACATGTGCACTCACAGTGGAGTAATGCAGTTCATCATTTCAAATGATGACTTTCAGATGATCAGTGGTATCTCTTGGAATTACAGCAAGGAAAACCTCTGCTGAGGTTGATGTAGACATTGTGGCAGACCCTGCCAAAAGGTGGCATGTAGTTATATATGAGCCTTGTCTACCAGCACCTTGAGTAAAAGCCTCATGATTGCCACTTTAGTAACAAAAATCTTGTGTCTAAATCTGTCAAAGACAGCTAGATGACAAGAGGAAATCTCCCAGCTGTCACAAGACTGAGAGACGGTGTGATGGGCTGCTGTATGATAGATATAGGGATACTGAGAGCCTGTACACCTTCCCCTTCTCTCTCTCAATGAGCATTTGGAGGCATTCAGTGGAAAACAAATCAAATCAAACTTCAAATTGCTAGAGTAAGTAGTTATGTGAGCTCAAGAACTCTTGTTTCTAGCTTTTTAGATAATTTCTGAGCAGGTAGGGTAATAGATCAGCTGAGCTGCATAGGTGGCTATGAAACACTGGACTCTGGTGAGCTTGCTCAGGCAACAGGACTGGTACTAAGTAGGTATTTGATGAATTCTGCAGGGGTTTATTCAGTTTCAAATTCAAGCAGAACAATTTCAGATGTATGTTGTGAAACTTAAAGTATCCTCAGGGATGATGCCAGTTTCCTACTGCTGTGTCAAGCTTCTGCAGTCAGCATGTGTCTATGGCTTGGCTTGGGTGACCCTAGTGAGTATTACCCTCTCTAGCCCCAGAACTTTATGCCTATCAGGTCCTGATCTCTTCTTAAAATCAACTAGGGCTTTTGAAGTTGCCGTAGTCAGAAGAACTCTGTGTTATTTAACAGTGCTGGTGGTGAGACCCCAGATCTCAGCGGGGGTGGGAAGCTGTTCTGTGCCCAGATGGTGACTCTTAGATATGGAAAAAATAAAGACCTTCCAAAACTGAGCACAGCATCCAAGATGATTCTCATTAAAGTTATAGAAGTTATGTGAGGCACCTGTGGGAAGGACCAGAAAAAAATCAAACCAAAAACCTTAATGAGGTCCAGGGAAGGATATGTGTGTGTGTGTGTGTGTGTGTGGAATCTTAGTAATGAGCCTATAAAAAGAAAGGAGTGAAATTCATCAAGAATTTTGCAGAAGTCCTTCTCTCAGGAATTTAATGTTTATATAGTCCAAATACTACTCTGAAACTGAAATTTTTTGAAGATTCACCTGTTTGGAAGCTGTTAAAAGTTTGTTTGACCCTTTCTTTGAGACAGCCTGTGACATTTCTTCTGGAAAATAATGTAGTTGAAACAGATCTACTTCAATGAGATGGTTATGAGGAGCAGCATAAGAATATGGTGGGGAGGGGCTGAGGGCTTGTGTCAGTCATTTGAAGAATGAAAGCAGCCAATGACAAAGCACTGGAAACAGTAATTTAAAGAAAGATCAGAATATGATATTGGAATAGATGAGTGAACTAGAAAAGAAGGGTTGAGGTATAATTGTGCAAATTGCAAAGTCATGTACTTGAGGACTAATAACAAGAGTCTCTGTTATAGGTTGACAATTCATCATTTTGATGACAGGAGAGGGGAATACCTAGCATATATCAGCTGATCCCAGCAAGCCTGTGAACTTCAGATTGATTTGGCTGTGAACAATGCAAACCAAATCCCCAAACATGTCATGTGGGATATTTTCAGGAGGGGTCAAGAAGTATTAGTGTTTCTGGACAGTTAAGGCTTCATCTGAAAAATTGCATACAGTTTGATTTACTTGTGTGCAGCCAAAAAGAACACACTTGGATATTCAGGGGAAGAGAAACCATACCTCTTACTGGAGACCTGAAGTGGCTTAGCCTTAAAAAGTGAAGGCTACTAGGGAATGTTTTCATTTTGTAAATAAAGTTCAATCTAAGTTTAAAAACATAAAGGGAAAATACAACTTAAGCAAAAAGAAAGAGAATATTATATACACAAGAAAAAAATTGTATAAGATGGTCATGAATACATGGTCTTAATAGGCTGCAAACAGAGAAGGTGGCTTCTAACAGGTAGGAGGAGACACAAGTGGAGGAAGACTCTTAGATGCTTATGATTCTCTAGGGTGGATGTATGCTCCTCATTCAAAAGTATCATGGGTGCCTCTGTGCGCACTGTATTTTACCATGAAGTCTATTACATGTATTCTAAATTAGAAAGGTCATTTAAAAAAGACGTAGTGAAACTAAAATCACTTTTGGAAAAATGTATACATTTAATTTGAAAGGATGTCAAATGTTAAGTCAATTCTCAAAACTGTTCTATGGTTTCAAAACAAATAGTTCAAACCTACGCTTTGAGTGCAAAGTTAATGCTAGCTAGGTAGTAACAAACAGGTGTTGAGCTTCAATCAGTACCTTTAGAGGACAAAGAAAACACTTATATTACCAGCATTTTAATCTACTATGGAAATTTTTAATGTTGTTTATCTGTGTATGTAAATTGAACTGGCCAAAATGCATAGAAAATCTTTGGTAGACAAGTGCTTCAAGTGTACATTTAGATACATATATGCTTGAATACTTATGAAAAACTTGGGAGTAGGAAAAAAACTCCAGGTCTGCATACACCTGCATATTTAAAGTGTGATTGCTTGACACAGGATATGGTCTTTCCTTTCAGCTGTACCACATAAGCAAAACAATGAAGAATACTAATTATGAAATAAACAGCAGATATAGTATAAAGTAGATTTTTCTTTTTGGGACTCTCATCTATACCAGATAATTTGCAATTAATACTTTATGAAAATTGCCTGTTTTGTATGCATGAAGAGACAAAAAGCTTCCTAAGAGCATCATTGTTTCCTTAACGAAAGATACAATGCCAGTGACATTATCAGTATTATACACTTGAACCACAGTTGGTGGAGACGACATCTTCTATAGTGTGCTGTCATGCATTTAGGACTAAATCTTATTGCAGCAAGTGGATGTTTTGCCACTGAATTCAAAAGGATTCAGATTTGGCCCTCATTACTTGCCTCCATTTCTCCATCTAATTAAAGCATTTGAATGCTGACAGGTCACTGGAATGAATGCCCAATTAATTACTGATTTGTTCATCATAGCCACAGCCTGAATGCTATGAGTTTATGCTGTAGACTCAAAATGATTCCTCCTTGGATTTGAGCTGAGCTCTAAATAATCAGACATTTTTGCATGACACAAAGAAAAGACAAAATACGTGAATTTTAAAAAGTATGTTAAATTTGAACATTAAAAATGTATTGGGATATCAGAAGAGCTTTTCCTTTTACATATGCCATATACATAGAAGCGTTAAATACAAGGTGCATATTGTACAATAAGTTGACTTTTCTGCAAGATAAATTAAAAAATATGCAAATTATAAAGAATGTCAGAGCACTAAAGAAACATCTGCTAACCAAAGTAAAAAGTAACGGTAAGTATTGTTTGAGATGGATTTTCACCCAGCTGTGCATTATTATAAAGGAGTTATGAAAGAAGACTACCCTTTTAGCTGACTATCTCAAACAGGTTCAGAAAGCAATTTTAAGTGTAGAAAGTCATTCTTGTGACAATGTGTTTTCTTCATTTCTGTTATTTGGAAACTCTTTGTGAACGCACCCTCTCATCAGGAAAGCAGGGAAAATTGATTTTGTGGAGTATTTCAGCATTTTGAAATACGGCTTCATTTTATTAGGAGCAACTGCCAGAACATAAACCAAGAAGGATATTATTTTCAAGGCAACTCTTACCCCAAGGCTGTCCTCCAAGAGGTCTCCCTAACAACACAAACAGGAAAGCTCTGAGGTCCCTGAAGCAATATGTTTGAAGAGCTACTCTGTATTACAGACTCTAAGCAGCCAGCATCTTCCATCACATGTCTTCCAAGAAGCTGGGCAGATGACCTTGCAGATGATAGGGAGAACATCAAGTGTCCCTGGGAATTGTTCCAGCCACCTCAGATCTTTGAGTTTCACTGACTCTAATGCAATTCAAAGCATACACTACCGAGGTTAAGAGAAACAACACTTGAGCTGGCATCATGACAGGCACAACTTACAACCATTTAGGCATTTGGGTTGCAAATTTATTTGTATGGTGAATCAGTGTCAAGATGTTCTAAAGACTGGAGGTCAATAATCACCATTAGAAGCTGAAATTGGATAAACCCCAAGGCTAAATGATTATAGGATTCCAACTTTTACATTTTAGCATTAACTCTAACTTTAGCATTGATAGCAAAACATTCTTTGTGTCCAGAGAGGAGCAACAAGGGTGGTGAAGGGATTCAAGCACAAGTCCTATGAGGAGAGGCTGAAGGAGCTGGGGTTGTTTAGCCTGGAGAAGAAGAGGCTCAGTGGAGACCTCATCACTCTCTACAACCACCTGAAAGGAGCTTGTAGCCAGGTGGGGTGTGGTTTCTTTTTACCCGCAGCTATCAGTAAGACAAGAGGGCATGGTCTTAAATTCTGCCAGGAGAGGTTAGGTTGGATCTTAGGAAGAAATTCTTTACAGAGAAGGTAATCAGCCACTGGAATGGGCTGCACAGGGAGGTGGTGGAGGTTTTAAAGATGAAACAGGATGTGGCACCTAGTGCCATGGTCTAGTAACCGTGGTGGTGTTGGATCAAGGGTTGGACTTGATGATCTCCGAGGTCCTTTCCAACCTGGCTGATTCTATGCTTCTATGATTCTTAGTTATTTACACATCCAATAACAAGCTAACTGTCAATAATGGCGTGTTATGCATGAATGTGCATATTATCACCTCATCTGCCTCCTCATGTCCTTATGTTTCAAAGATGTTTAACTATCATTTAGCAAAATCTTACTCAGTAATAAAAATAAAGTCTAAACTTTCTCTCTGGCAGCCCGCAAGGTCTTTCCCTATGTGTAAAAATATGGCAACCATTTAAGTATAATTCAAAATACCTTCCCTGTTCTTCCTCTCTCCGTAATATCCATCACCTTATCCATGGTCCCTCTAATCAGATTCCTTGTGGTTCTATCATTTAATGGTCAGTATAAAGATAATGTTAGCTCAATTCCAGCAATCTCTGACAATTAAATCTTCTATCCTGTGTGATGAATAGCCTCATTTTTCTTCCTTATGTCCCAAGGAAAAACACGCAGTTCCTGAGATGCTGCTTGCAGAAATGGCAGTCCTCCAAAAGATCTGAGAACAACATTTAAAACAGTACATCTTAAAATAAAATTCAAAATATTACCTTAACCATGCTGAAGAGGACAAATGAAATTAAGTCCACGGTGTACACGGCAGAAAATTTCTTTCAGTCACATTAATTCGTTGTCTAAACAGACTGTGAGAACCCAACTATATTACAGTTATGATTAGCAACTGAATACTTTTTGCTCAAACAAGAGCTTTAGCAGTTTCCCTTTCATGAACAGTTCAGGAAGTCTGGATAGTAGTAAACCAACACTTTAAGATTTCCTACACTTAGTAAATTAGCAGTTTCTAGCTTAAGTCTTTCTAAATAAAAGTGGTTTTTGACTGTGAAAATGGGGATTGGATAGATGACATACCTTCTATCCTTGCCCAAGAGTCACAGTGAAGGTAGTACATTTAAAGTTTCAATCAAGTTTGGGTAATATTAGCTAAAATCTTCCTTCTTGCTTAACCCACCATCAGAAGAGCAAGTATCTGAGTGCTACATAAGACTCTTCGAACAGGACTGCAAAGGGAATCTTAAAAAAAATAAAGTTCTGGGTTTGCTTGATTTCCCAACTAGTTTTACAGACTCAGTATACTAATTCAGAAACTTTGGAAATGTTTCAGCCACTCTATCCAAATGTCAATATACTCAACCAAATTTTTTGCTTTCTCATGTTACATGGGAAACAGACACTTCCTCCATCTCTTGTCCTGTCACTGGGCACCACTTAAAGCCTGACTCCATCTTCCTCACACCCTCCCTTCAAGTATTTATATACACGGATGGGGTCTGGCCTGAGCCTTCTCTTCTCCAGGTCTCTCACCTTCTCACAGTATGAGAAGTGTTCCATCTCAGCATGCTATGTGTGGTCTCAACAGAGCTGATCACCTCCTTTGAAATGCTGTAAATACATTACCTAATGCAACCTGGGATATCCTACACTTCATGACCCTCAAGGCATCAGCTTTAAGTGAGCTTTGGGTTTCCCTAATCCCATCAGTACACACTCAAAGTTTAGAAGTTCCTCCTTTGTGTCCTATCCCTGCTTCTATCTCTCATATTCTTAATTCGTATATTATTTACACTGAAACTCAGTCACATGTTCCCTGTTTAGCCAGTTTACTCTGCTGATATACTTATTTTCTTGAGTAATATGATGATCCACAATTGTGGTTGGAGAAGGTTGTATTCAAAGGCCTGTCAGCTCTCCAGAGGTTCTTTACCCTTCAGAGGTGCCTCCCATGTGATCCCATGTACTAATTCCCTGAATGACGTACATTCTGCTTTTCTGAAGTCCAGAGTCTATATTCTTCTACTGTCCTTCCTTGCTTATCTCAGGATCTTGGGCTCCACAATTTCATGGTCACTACAGTCAAAGCTGCTGTTGATTGCCATGTCTCCAAGTTCTTCCTTGGATGTGAGGAATAAATCTAGCTGAGAATTAAAAGATCCAGTCATGACTTGTGACTGAAATTGATACTTGTGACATTATATTTTACAATCTTATATGTATAACAACAAACCAGTATTCCCAAAATTACTGAGACAAGCCCAGTCTTCTCACTGTGACAAGAGTAGGACCTGTCATGAAAATACCCTAATGCTACTATCACTGGAAATTCATCCCAGCCTTTAATCTCACCCTTATTAAAAATACACAGAAAAATGTGAGATGAAGGAATTAAATGGGAATTTACTTGATTTTTAAGATTATTTTGATTCTCATAAACATTTTTTTCTTGCATATATAGACTTAAGAAAAAAGTCTAGGAAACTTTAGGAAATTTTTTGCCTCCACTGACATTGTAGTTGGAGTAAATCAGTGTTATTTTGTGACCATTTTTTTTTTCTGACTAATTTCCTCCCTTCTCAGCAGGTGAAATCTACTGCCAGTTAGAGACTTACAGTGTTCAGCATCCATTCTGATGCAAACCAAAAAAGTCAAGTCTCTTGCTGGTTGAGGACAATGAAGTCATTAATCAAAATCACTCTGCATCTCCACCGATGATGGTAAAAAAACATCTACTATCAGCATGCAAAACTAAACAAGAATCACTGGGCTGTGACTTCAGAAAAGGAGGCAATATGAAACAAGTTCTAGGGAAAATGATAGGAGAGGAAGCACATCTCCGAACCTCAGGATCCTGGGGCTGACCTTTGGATTTCACGGTAATTTAAAGTAGTTTCAAGGCTACATTTAGGTATTACTGATTCTTAAGAGCCACAAGAAGTCCTTCTGATGATGGTAGGCAATACCTAGGGCAGTAAGTTCCTCTCCAAGAGACACACCATCCAAACATCTTTGAAGTGGAACTTGCAGGGAAAGGGAAAGGGAAAAAACCATTACTACAGAATTTCTGTACATCAGAGAAATCCTCAAAGCGATGCCTAAGCTGACTTTAAGGCTGCTTTGTGCTGCTACTGTTGCACAGAACAGGATGAATTCCCCCATGAATCTGTCTTATAAATATTCTGAGGAGATAATCTTGAATTCTTCAAAGCGTTTTAATGCGGAAATATTTTAAAAGGTGTGTGAAATTCTACACACATGTTTCTGGTCTGGTTCTATCAGACTAGGATTGGTCAAAGGGAACTTACAGCTGAATATCTTGGAAAATGACAGTGAGACTGGCCATTACATAGTTAGTAATCAATAGTAAATAACTGAGACTTTCCACGGAATATCCCTATCCACAGCAGGAATCATCTGCATGTAAGTAGCATAGGGAAGGAAGAACACTAAAAAAACGGTTTGGTGTATTACCACTTCTTCTCTTGTCACCTCTCTGACTTAAACCAATCTCCTTAATGGTCTTCATGTAAATCAAAATACCAGTTTGCCTAAGTGAGGGTTTTTTTGACACGTTTTCTATCTGCTGGACTGTTTACAACTATATTTACTATATTATGTTACCTATTTAAAATAGGAGACATAGAATAATACAAGGCTTACTGGACAACAACTTTTGCAGAACTTAACTTTTGTTTGATTAAACAAACATGCAAACAAACAAACAGCTCCTTTCTAATCTCCAGAAAGCAAAGCCTTAAAAAAACCACCTGGACTGGCAGACTTCTGAGAAGTTATTTCTGCACAGTGTTAGCCCTGAAAAATGATGACAGTTTTAATGCCAAAGATGTGAATTATTTCGGGGGTAGTTCCTCTAATGGGGTATCGGGTAGGAGGTGAAATGACCAAAATACATGAACTCTTTTGCAGTATTGCTGGAAGAAGGCCCTATCTGTAATTTTCAGCCTATATTCTGATTCATGTATAAATGGTTAATTCATAAAGTGATATATGTCTTATCAAAGAACAAAATAACATGCTCAGTTTGACAAGACCAAAGGTAAAAAAATGACAAACATGTACATGAAACCAGGAGTATTCTCCAAAAAGGCAGTAAATTCTCTGTGGATTACTTATAGCAGAGCTATACCAAAACAAAAGCAACGCATCAGATCCAGTCTTGGGGATGAGTCCTGAAATGCACTGATCTCACTGAAGCCACTGGGATATATGCAAGAGCCCACCAAAATTCAAGGGCCTTGAATTTCAAATCAAATCTTTCATTTTATTTGCAAGTGCTAATGCCAAAAAACAAGCAAAAAGAAAATGATATTTCAGTCCCTCGGGTTTTTCTTAAAGAGATTACCTCAAGCTTGACACTTTTATCCTTGGGATAGGATACCAGTTTCTGTAAGAAAAGTTAAATCTGATCCAAAATACTGGATACATTGAAAAGACAAATTATGAACACAATAACTGAAGGACTTATTGATGACATCACTGAAAATAGGCATGTGGAACAATCAGTAATGTGGCTAAACAGTCATTTTTCCTCTATCCCTTAGGTCAGAACTTTATGCTTTAAGGATCACACCAAAGGATTTAAGTAACTGAAAATTTTGCTTTATACTGCAACTCTCCTAATCTGCAGCTTATGACTTTTTGACTCATTGATGATTTCACAGAAACACAGAATGGCCTGGGTTGGCAGGGACCTTAAAGGACTTCTGGTTCCAACTCCATCCCTGGATGCCCCAACCCTGGATGGATGGAACTCTGAGCAACCCGGTCTAATGAAAGGTGTCCCTGCCCATGGCAGGGGGCTGGAACTAGATGATATCTAAGGTCCTTTCCAATCTAGGACATTCTATGATTTTATGATTCTATATTGCTCTCATGTTTTCACATGGCTATGCTGCATTTGGTTTCTGACTTTTTTGTGCTCTGCAAATGTACTTTCTTACATACACTATATTCTTCTCTGAATAAAAAATATTAAAAAAAAATTGTGAGAAACTGGTGAGAAATAGCATGGCTATTGATCTTGTATTATATTCAAATGTTCCCCCAAATTAATTAGGTTAGTAAAAACAAGTTCAACTATGAAGAATGATAATACTGTAGATGAATTTCGCAGCAGAAGAATTAGAAGTGATGCACTCAGGATTGACCAAACAGAACTTTAAACATGCAGTGCCAGATGCTGAACTGGCTATTACTACCCAGCTGTGAGATCCTAGAATTACAATAGTGAAAACATCAACTCAGTACCCAAGTCATGATCAAAAAAGGGAACTGAATGTTAAGAGCTATGAGAAGAGCAATACAGAAACTATACCATGAATATAATTTTGCAGCTAGAAAGTTCTACCGTGCACTTGTATCTTGAATAGTGTGTATATTTCTGGTCCTTCCACTTCAACAAAGATGTAGTAAAGCTGTCAAATATTCAGAAAAAGGTTACAAGAATGACCAAAGTTATGGAACAGCTTCTATATGAGAAATTATTAATTACCCTGGCATTCTTCAGTTTGGAAAGGAATTATCTGGCAGGGGGATGTTACAGGAGTTAATAAAATAATGACTGATAGAGAGTGAATAACTAGGAAATGTTACTCTTCCATTGTGTTTTAAAATACAAAACCTAGGAGGCATTAAATTAAATTAGCAGATGGCAGTTTGACAATGTCAAAATGCGATGGTTCTTTGGGCTGTATGCAGTTAAACTGTGAAACTTCTTGCAAGATTTCTGGATTCCAGAAGTTTTACATGGGTTTAAAAAGCAACAGCAATATGCATAAAAAATGAATCCACAACATATTATACAACAGAAAATTCCACCTTTGAGCTACCAACTAGTAGAGATTGCAAGGGTATTCTCAGGAAGCATCAGTCTATGCACTCTTCTAAGATCTGTACCTGGCTGCCATGGCCTTTGTGAAAGATATTAAAGGAATTAGGACAGATGACTTCTGGCTGGACACAGTAGAGACATGCTAATATTTTAAAGAATTGATGGAGAAAGGTGAATGGTAATAGAAATAGATTTTGACAGATCTTAGAGCTATGTTTTGAACATCAGTTACCCTAAAACATTTTGGTCATCCTTTGACAGCAAGGGCAAATTACCAGTTTAGTCATACCTTTGCTCTTTGCTTTCTTGTAATTTTTTGATCCACTAAAAGGCTTATCTCTTATCATCTGGTTAATAAGTTTATTTAATACTTTTTCATAGAGTGACTTTATCAAAATCCATCTGAAATGTTATATACATTGCATCCAAAGAAAACCTCTCTACACAACATTTCATTAACTACTATAAAAAAATTCATTGTTTTAGAGAGAGAAGTCATCAGTAATTCACTACTTTAATTGGAAAAAAACTAATCTAAACAAAGATTGAAATCAGAGAGTTGTCATAATTCAAGCTTATACAATCTTTCTCTTTTCTGAAGTTTTCTTTTTCTAAGTTCAACAAGGGCATCCTAGCCATCTCTGCTTGCATCAGACACAAGCTGAGCAGATCTTCCTTGTGCCAGATTGATGAAAGCTGTGCAATTACTCTGTGCTCCACTGTGTGACTTCTGCTCCAAAACACTGGGCAACAGCATATGAAAATACCATGCTGGTATATTTATACAAGGCTTCAGAGCTGAATGATCATAAATTCATATACCAGTAAATAGGTAACAATAAATATGACCTTTCTGAGCCAGGGGGCCATAAACTTCATAAAAAGACAGAAAGAAGCTTGTTGCAGCTAATTGCAACAACAGGGAGATTATCTTGGCTTATTTTTCTGCCTATAAGTGCAAGAAATACTGAGTTATCAGCTCATTTAAGGTGGTCTGAATGTAAGGTAAGTCAATTGGGGTGTGATATAAGAGATGAGTGAATGGGAGAAACCGAGGGTCTAGCATAGATGGGTGATATTTTTGTTCTTCTTTTCTGTGTGTAATTTTTGAACCAAAATAGAAAGGCAATACAAGCACACCACTTACTCCCTTTACTGTTTTCCTTCTGACCTCTTTTTATACAATTCATATAAAATCATGGCAGCATAGTTAAAAAGAAGTTTCTAAGCCACAGAAAAAGTACAAAGAGAGATGCATCACAATAAATAATCCCAAACAACAACAAAATACACCTTCTCCCCTTCCCGCCCCTCACCCCCTCTGCACAGTACTCATCAGGTGCAGAGTTGTTAGGATGCAGGCTATTAATTTGGGCATTTCATGGGACAAAAGTTGAAGCTCTAACACTGCTGTTAATCTACCAGTCTTGTCTTCCTGGCTTTGCCTTGCTACATCACAGGGCTTCTCCAGGGTGAGGTGACATTTCTGGGGCTGGTGGCCAAGCTGGTCATGCGTGAGGTAGCCCCCCTGCTGGGATGCATTTTCCCTCATAGCATTCACACCACTAAAGTCCTGCTTCTGTAACAACTGTAAACCAGATTTGCCTGTCTGAACCTCAGCCTCCTTAGCAGGTACATGCTCACTGACATGTGACTTGTAGCTATGTTTTCTGTATTTCCCCCTCCAGCCAGTTCTGGGTTTGTCCCTGTGACCAGGTAGGGAATACGCAGTGAAGGGAATCAATATTGATCTCAAAGGAAGTGGAAAGGAGTGTGATAATTTCCTAGCACCCAATTGCCAACAGCAGGGTCACTTAACATGCCCACCTCATGAGCCTGTTGCAGATTTGCAAGTCATTGAACTGCTCCATGGAGCAGACTTTATGAGCCCCATGTGCTCTCTCAGCAGAAGCAAGCAAGGCAGTGCTAGCAGTTGGCAAAGCCCAAAGGATGACAAACAACTTTCTCTCTACCGCTGTATGGGTGTTTCACACCTCTTTCTGCCCCCGTGCCTGGGAAAATGGGAGGAAAATGTACATGCCCCAAAGCAGAACAATCCCAAAATAGCTCTGTAGCTTATATCACTAAAGAGGAGGGAGTAACTCACAAGAGTTATGCTGTATAAACCAACCACCCCCACACTACCTATCTTGAGGAAGGATAGTCTACAGTGTGCATCAGTACACAATGCTGAATCACAAGTGACTGAGGAAGGATAAGGTTTTGCAGCCCAGAACAAGCTAGTGTGAAGCTGTTTATGCTAGTGGGAATCTTCTGAGTACTTTAAAAACAAACCTTCAACGAACCCCACTTCCGTGGCTGAAGAAAAAAGAACAAGAACTATAAAGGAGATAAAACTGTTAAAATTGTGGTTGACTCATGACTTCATTTTATTTCCATCTTACCCCTGAACTTTGTCAGTGACTCCCACTGTGATTGTCATGCTGTTTAAATAAATACATTTAAATATCAAATACATATACATAGGACAAATTACAATTATTGAGGCCTAGGAGTAGAATATAATCAATTGACAATTTCTAGGGTTGGTTGGCAGACTCCTAATGTTAATTCTAAGTGTTGATTTATGATGCTAGAATTTAATTTTATTGTAATATAGGATTGCAGTCACTAGAGCTGAAAAAAATTTATTCATTTATTTTCACTGACAGATAAGACTCGGCAGGTAAGGAGAACAAAAAATGTATGCTAAAACTTCTTCACTTTTTTGGCTTATACTCCCTTTTTTGCACTACATCTTGTTGTATTTTCTGTTTTTATCTGGTTGTTTCCTGTCAATATTCTTTCTCAGTTATTTTGGTTACTAAAATGGACATGAAAGAGACAGTGAGAAATGGGAGATGTTTCAAAACATAATCCTCATGATATATTAATTAAAAATAAAAGAGAGATCATTTAATAAAATTCTTTTTGATAGACACAATTAGGAATGATAAGGAGAAAGGTAACTGTCATGGGAGATCAAAGCATGAACACACACCTGAGATACTTCAGGCCCTGCCTCAGTACCTCACCAGTAGCATTGAGTGGACAGAAAATCCATTTTCATTGCTTTGTGTTTTGCCCATATGTAGAGTTCCTCTAGATGCAGAGCTACTGGGTACCGCTCCCTTAACGACATATGATCAATGCTTTGTCCTTCAGTGGTTTCTTATGCAGCGGAGGAACTGATGTGGCTGACATTGGTTAAATTATATGTTCCTGATTTTCAGAGTTTTAATAACAGTAGATGCCTTTTCCTTCCTTAGAAATGCATTTGATTTAATCTCTACAGGTGTTAATTTTAACACAAGGAGAAAGAGTGGATTAGTTTTTGTAGTTTAGTATAATTAATAGAAGATACTATAATGACTAAGGGCAAACAAGATTTCAGTCAGCGAACTGAAATGCATGACAATTCTTGAAAAGGCAGAGTATTCAGATTATGTGTATCAAACTATTTTCAGAGCACTCACTTTGTTCAAATATGCAGAATGCTAAGCTAGCAAGTAATTTATACTGGCTATGAGAAAAATACAAAATTTCTGCAAAAACCCCCAGCATTTCAGTACATCCCCTTCCTGAAATTGTGATTAAAAATTGTAATTTTTAAATGACAGGAATGAGAAGTTCCAAAAACTTTTTATTTGGAAACTATAAAATATTACATTCATAGGAATACAGAAGTGACCATAATTTATTAGACCAAAACTTAATTTAATCAAAAGCTATTTTTCTTAAAGTGACCTGACATGTATTACTGGAGGAAACAACGTACAGATTTGGCAGTGTCTAAAACACTGATGGATTTATCAGCCATTAATTTCTCTAACATAATTTTAAATACCTTTTTTTTTTTTTTTTTCCTCTCATCATCAATGAATTCCACTATTTTATTCAGCAAGAAAAAAAGAGTGCTTTTGTCATCTGTTTTATACCTGACATTCAATATTTTTAGTGAGTGACTACTTGTTTTCCTATTATAAAAAATAATGTTCCTATTCACTTTTCCACATGGACTTGGTCATAACCCCCCACTGCTAAAGAGTTTCAGTCTATACAGCCCTTCCTTGTACAGAAACTACCACATCCTACTAATCCCTTTCAATGTGCTCCTGCCTTCCACTTTTTCCCCCTAATTTCTTACAATCTTGTAGTAAGCTAAAATTGATGTAATATTAAGGATCAGATTTGCCTGTCTTTCTGTCTGCTCCTCATCATTGAACTAATGTTTGCTGAGAGTCACCCTCAATTCCAACATATCTTTCCTGAATGGTAACAGTTAGCTTATTGCATTTCACATGTACACTACTATGTGGGCATTTACTGAATTTCATTTACCATTGCCATGTGAAGAATTTCTGAAATACTCTATCATTAGTATCAGTTTTGAGTGTCTTGAATTATTCTGTCTCACTCGTGCACTTTGTCACCTGACTATTTGCTCTCTGTTTGAGGTCATTTATTAACACACTGGACAACACTTATGCCAAGGGCCTGGAGAACCCTGCTATTAATAGCTTTTCATTGTGAAAACCGACTCTTTGTTCCTGCCCAATTTTTCTTTTCTTTCAACCAATTATTAATCCATGAGAGGGCCTTCCCTCTTACCCGTGACAGCTTAATTTCTTTAGAAATCTCTTCTAAGGGACTTTGTTGAATGCTTTTTCAAAATGTAAGTCACTGGGTCACCATTGTCCATAACCTTTATGACTCCTCAAAGAACTTTCATTGATCTGTGAAAGTGGACTTCCTTTCACAGAAGCCCAGTTGGTTCTTCCCTGGAATATATCATATTTATCTAGATATCTGTCATTTCTCTCCTTTGTTATAGTTTCTTTTATTTACCTGATATGGAAGTCAGACTCACTGTAGTTCCCCGAATCATTTGTGAAGCCTCTTTCAAAGACTGGGTACTCATTAACTGCCTTCTACCTCCCTAGCACTGAGGCTCATAAAGCAATGCCTCACATACACCTCAGTTAATAGTTCATTGGTTTAATGTCTGTGTTTCTTTAGGACTCTTGGGAGAATGCTGTCAAAGACTTCAGCCTTCCTATCAAATTCTATAACAGTAACTCACTCCTGTGAACAAAATGTTTGATAATTTTAAATGACTCAAAATGGAGCAGCCTGAGTGCAACAAGCCCTGAACTTTTGATATACTAAATGGTAGCCCTGGAAATATGATGTGTGATTGAGTCTAGTTTTCACTTTTTAGTCTAAAAGCGTGCCTTTTATAAAAAACAGCTCCTACCTCACAGAGAAGAGTAGTTGTCATTTTTACCTGATTAGTAAGCAAGGAGATTTCTTTTGATATTGCTGTGGTCTTGTACCATACAAATACATCTACAGGCATTCAGTCAGTATTTCTTTTTTTTGTTATTGGTGAGAAACTACGAAGAGACTGGTACAGTAACCTTCCCTATATTTTCCTAAGTACCAGTGTTGTACTAGTAAGGTTGTTTTTCAAGAGCATGTCTTTTTCAGGTTCTGCTAAACTCCTGTTTTGTTTACTGGATTTCCCAAATCAAAGACTGCAAGCCTTTATGCCAGACTTTGAGGATACTAGAAGTAGATGTTGAATGCATGAAAAATACGTAGTTTCTGAATTCCCTATCTGCCTTAATCTGCCTGCTTCAGAAAACAGAAAACAAAACCCTTACGGTGGTCACTGAAGAAGAAGTGTAGAAGAGGATGGTTGAGAAAATTCAGAGGGCAAGAGCAAGGAGTGACCAGCATTATCACAGAAAACAAAAGGAAAGATGAAAGGTTTTCAGCTAACAACATCTTTAATATATATTTGTTTACTGTTGAAAACCAGCTACATGTATATTTGCAGGGAACAATGCATTACAATATGAAAAATTAATATAAAACTACATTTAAATAACTAATGTGTTGGCACCAGAACTGATGTGGGCCCAGGAGGAATGTGGTTCCCTTGTTAAAGCATGTTCATTAGCATAAGAAGCACAAATATGAAGGGCAGGAAGGGAGGAGGGTTCCCATGTTAATAAATATTTACTTCATGATTCCTGAATGACAGAAATCAACAAAAGCTAGGAAGGAGAAAGTTCCAGCAAACATTCCAACCTGAAGTAGAAAATGAAATCAGAAGCTTAAACCTAAATATTGAGTTCCTTGTTTTTTTCTTGAGTCACAAAATATAAATTCCCCTTCGGTTTTCCCTGCAAAGTTTGATTAAGCGAGTAAATAAGAATGGCTCCAACTATTCAGTCCTACTTTGCCTACACTGAAATCAGAAATTCTAGTTGTTGTGATTTTTTTTCCCCCCCCAAAAAGAGTGGAAGAACTGTTTTCAGTAATGCTACTTTATATTTTTATAGTACCTTTTATTCTAAAAGATCCCAGATGTTTTCTATGAGAAGACGAATTATTTCATCTGCTCCAGAAAAACAGATAGCTGTTAAATGCCTCTAACACTGCAAAATTCTGGGTAATACTAAACAATATTTTAAATAAAGATGGAAAGACAGAGTTTATTCTTTTCCAACTCCACACTTTGGTACCTTTTTCTTTTCAGTGACTATCTGCAAGTGGCTAAAAGTTTGATTTAAGGTCCCCACCACTGGTGTGCTGTCACAGATTCTGATTAAAAGGACATAAAGAGAAATGAGGTCCAGTTATGAAATAATCAAACTAAAAATATTGGCATTATTGTTGGAAAGGTTCTCCCCAGGACTGATCCAGCAATCTCGTTTCACTTAGGAGCTCTAAAGACAACATGCTCAAAGGTAGCTGGATATTGCTTGGGAGGAGGGGAAATGTCATTAGTTACTTTTCTTAAAACGCTAGTCCTGAAAATCAATATGTATTAATGGGATTTGTTTAACCACGTTATACTATGAAGATGGCAGGGATTTGGTTTGCCTGTGTTGTGTAGCTGTTGTTACTGGATACACAACTCACATCACACTCCCATACCAGTTCTGTTGGGTTGAGGGAGGAAATCTCTTTCCAGCTGAGATCAGGTTATGGCTCACACAAAACAGAGGTCCTCCCAACTCCCTCAGCAGTCTCCCAGTCATTTGTTTGACAACTGCTGTCTTATGTAGGGAAACATTCTGCCCCCACCAGAGCAAGTGGATGCACGTGTGCCACTGTGGTCTTGCACCCTTTCAGAGTCTCTCTGAGCATGGCTGTGGCTGGCTTGTGCAGGCAGACTGGAAGGAATGAGCCAAACTGATGCTTTATGGACTTTCCAGCATTTGTATAAATTTCCATGGTGTAAATTAAAGGATGTCTCTTAGCCCTTGAGCTAACTGCTGCGAGGGAATTTAATAAAGTAACTTTAACGGGAAGTAGTAAAACACATTTTTGAGCTGAGAAGTGGAGAACTAGAAACATGGAAATGCGTGCAATCTGATTAGTCTAGGCTCTGTGAACTTCCACATGCGTGTTCAATAGGGAAATAGAAACTTGGTCTGCTTCTAAAATAAATATAAAACTCCATCAAAGGACACCTCTAAGAAAGTTTTCCTATTTTAATGTCTCTTTCTTCATAACTTCAGTGAAACCCAGCATCTGCTGTCTATTTTTACAACCTACACTGACGTAATAATATCTAAGACCAGTTTTAGCTATCCAAAATCCCTCACCATCTGGGAGGCAGTCACCTTTTGAGAGCGCAATAGTGTCTGGCTTTTGAAGCACAGCTGCTACTGCTGGGATTCATAACCCCTTTGATGAAGGGGGTCCTCGAGGTGTGCTGGTAAAGGTACCTCATGCACCTACACACATGGCGGGGAAGTTTGGCTTCGTAGCCTCCTAGGTCGGCTTGCCACTGGAAAAACAAAGCTCAGAATGTATACAGGAAGAAATTTTCTTATGCCACTGCTTGCAGTTGCAGCCAATGTTAAAGCAATTTGAACAAGAGTGGGCCCACATGCCCATTCCCTGAAATAAAAGGCTCCAGTTGCCACCACCACCAGAAATACATACTGCCCTGGAGAGATGGGTACCCAGCCACACAAACCTTGCCACAGACACACAAATTGTCAAACTTGAAAAGCAAAACCCAAGCAGATTCCCAGATTAATCCTAATCAAGGCAAAAGGGTATTACGTACATCAAGGGCAAGTTCTACTCGGGAATATAGCTATACTCCAGAAAAAAAGGTACCGCATCTTTAAATAACTGTGTGAGGCAGATAAAGAGTTGGAGCTGTGCCAAGGTAAAAGTTGTAAAACTGGATTGATATTTGCTACAGCTTGCTAAGGGCTCCCTAGAGCGAGGATGCAATGTTCAAATATAATAATTGATAGCCTGAAAAAAATATTTCTGATAAGTGTGCTAATGTAACACAGACCCTGTCTGAGATGAAGCAAGCTTTTGTGTCCCAGCTAACCTGAATACTGGGGTGACCCAGATTTGCTGTTGCCTTCCCTTATTGCAGTCGTATCCTTCAGCAGGAAAGAAAATGGGCCTGGACTTTGAATAGGGCATTTTGTTAAATGCTGTCTTGGAAAAGTAATTACTCAAAAGCCAGACTAGTTCATATGTAGAGGGAAGGCTCTGTGGGAGGAGGGAATTCTCATTCATTAATAGCACCCCAGCAATCCCAAAGGGAAGAAGAGTTAGTGCTAATCTAACCTCTTTTCAGTCTTCACCTTAGTATGGTGACCACCTCAAGCTCTGTGTATGTGTGTATAAATTGCTTAAGATTCAATTGAACACATTAAGTTTTAAAAAGGATTTAAGGGAAAATTTTCAATAGCTTCTGAAAGGGGATAATTTATTAGCTCTGAGTAAATTAAAATCTCAAGCAGGGGTAAAGACTTTAGAGATTACTTTAATACATTTTATATGCTTTCAACAGAAATATTCTTTTAAATGGTCCAAAAATCAGCTAATTTTGTCCTATTTAGTAAATTACCTCCTTAGGCTGTAATGCTACAGATTACAATTGCTAAAAAAAGTTATGCCTTATCAAAGAGGAATAAACTGCATTTTTATAGGTTTAAATA
Organism: Oxyruncus cristatus; assembly: GCA_013399855.1. Classification (NCBI taxonomy): domain Eukaryota; kingdom Metazoa; phylum Chordata; class Aves; order Passeriformes; family Cotingidae; genus Oxyruncus; species Oxyruncus cristatus. The sequence continues at coordinate 142,825 of VXAY01007229.1, read as the reverse complement.
TAGCACTTTTTTTTTTTTCCCCAATAATTTAGGCTGGTAACGTACCGTGTTAAAATAATGCCAAGGAGGGAGTGTATCTTTTACATTCTTGTTAGGTCAGGTGATAATGTAACAGAATGTTGCGGCTATGTCTCCCATATACCATACTAGCAATTTAGAGTCTATTTTGTCTTTGAGATCAGACATACGATCAGATCACTCTGGTTGCCCGTTACCATGCATCAACTGAGTCTCAATAAATGCCTGTTGCAAATGCTCTTAGCCCATGGCATATTCAAAGTAATTTGGTTTGGGTTAGTCCCTTTTCACTGCTGGCTAACGTATGTCACATTATCTTGTATTTGTAGTGGACAATTACAGCAGACTCACTGATGTGCAGCATCCTGCCGTGCTGAGGCTATTTGATTATGACTGAGTCTTGAATTTGTCTATGAAACCACTGTTTTACAGATTTAAGGTCTCTTTGGGGAGGGTGGCAGAAAAAACATTGGCTTTGAACGAAAGCCATATACATCCACCCTTTGCACAGTCAACGGGCTACCTTTCAAGTCATTTCCCTTATGGCAAGAAACCATACTGCCTGCTCAGCCGAGAAGCTGGCTTGGCTTTAGGAAGATTTATAGCTATCAGCAGCTGGGAAGCCAATGATTTCAAAACTAGAAATCAGTTTACATAGGGAAAAGGTTTAGAGTTACAGTTCTTGCAAACCACAGAAGTAAGCTGTTACATACTTCACTGCTTTAAAGTTGTTTCTGCTGCTGGTGAATATGTCTGTGGTAGTAAATTTAACAGTGACAGAAGTGGGACTGGAACTTAACTGTCCATTTTGACAAGGTTTGTCCTGGGCCACCTTAGTCTTCAAACTATTCCTGGGAAGAGCATGGGAAGTACCAGAGAGTTGGGTGGTAGAGGTGGTAGGGGTGTTGGAACTGGCCAGAGAGTGTGAATGAGTGTCATTCTGTGCCAGTTTGTCTCAGCTAGAAAATGACTCCAAACCCATTTATTTTATTAATATTGATGCAGCCTAACTTACAAAAAGAAGTTGGAGAGTTAGTAAGGTGATAAGTAAGTATCTGGTGAGGAGAAAATTATTTCAAAGACTGGTGAAGGTAAGATGGGGAAGTTGATGGTAAGTGATGATGGGGTAAGAAAGAGAGTGCAATGAGAAGAATAGAAAGAAGGGAGATTGAATGGATAGATTATAAGGACACAATCAGGCTGTAAAAGAAGAAAGAGCCCACAACAGAAATATGGAAAACAAATATTACTGCATCAGAGACTCAAATAGGGAGACATTAAGAGCATAAGCTACAAAATAAATTACTAGTGGTTATCAAACAAGAAAGAGAAATTTGTGTCTAGGAATTTTTTTTATTACAAGAAAAGGGCCAAGGCACTGCATGGTCTTTGGATGGGTACCCAGATCCATACACCTGCATGGTCATATGTGTGCAACAGCATTTAGGACGTTTAAGAGTTACCTACAGCTTGTGACTTCTGGGGCTCAGATCAATTAGGATCTTCAAGAATTTAAAGGAAGATGAGTTTTTTTCATGGTAGAATTGTGGAGAAGGCAGAAACACGTGTAACCTGGCAACTGTCTTATGCTGCTCAGGAAAGGGGTTGTTAAACTTTTATTTGTAGTTTTATGTGTCTGTATCATTTGTCCACACATGCAATACAGTGTTTGCTGTTGGTGTTCAGAGGGGCTACAGAGTTTTAATTGTTCATTGTTCAAGATCAAATTTGTCCATTACATCAGCAAGCCCTGCTTTCAGGACAGACCTGAACAAAAACAAAGTAAGCATTCAGCATTTCATAGAAAATATCTAAACAGCTCATGTATGAGCAGACCAAATTTATCTTCACTTGTCCTTGTACCTGATTATTTAGTCCTTTAAGACATGTGACATGATTTTTGAAACAATCCCCTTGAGCCCTGGAACTAATGAAATCTGATTTCCTATGAATCTGTTTCCTGACTGCTGTATTTTGGTTTCTGAAAGGGCCTGGATCTAATAGTAGCTTTCTACAGGTTAGTTACTTATGAACTCACTCTCCATTGCAGGTTTTCTCATGTGAAGAGGTGCAAATCTCCCTTCCCCAGAGCATTTAAGGGGTTCCTTCTTTTGTGCCTTGATTCCTATACAGCTTTGAGAACTGGAAGATCTCTTAGATCTTAAGCATACTGAAAAATATTGCTGAGCCAGTGAGGTCAGAGCATAGATAAGAGGTGCAGACAGGGATACGAATTACTTTCCAGCCAAAACAATAACCTATCAATGGTCATGACAGTTCTTTGGACATAAAATTACCACAGCCTTTTTCCTCTGCTTACCCATACCTTTTACTGGTAGATCATCACCTACTTGGTCTGAGAGTAAAGTCTTGTCAAAGGGAAAATAAAGTGCAAAACTGCTAGTCATATTCTTTTCTTGAAAGAATTCTCTTTTATCTCACTATCTCCTATCCTTCATGATTTCCTCAAACGTTTTTGAATTATTTCTTTTTTTTTTTTTTCTTCATAGAGACTGCCTCTTGAAAAGAAGATGGTTCCCCCAAAGATGCTATTCCACTGTCATATATTGATACTATTATACCTTCCATATTATTCTTTTGCTCTTTGATGCCTTCTGGAATGCTAAACTTCTTTCAGCAAATAACTGCACCACAGCAGCAACCACCACTTCTCCCTTTCAGAAAGTGTTTTCATTACCTTATACTCACTGCTCTTTAAACTGAGAGATCTCAGTAGTTCAAATGATTCCTCCTTCAAGATAGTTTAACCTGCATTCATTGAATTTCACCTGCTACCACACTGTCCTTTCACCTCACTTCCTTCAACCTCTCTGGAGCTCTCTATAAATTTCTGTAGTGTTGATCAGCCTCTGTGATACATCTAAGCATGGTCAACTCAGTCCTCACACAGATTTTATGTCACTCATTTACAAAACAATATCAATGGAAACACACATATTAGGATTATCCCAGTATTATTTACTTTTTTTTTTCCTTTTTTTTTTTTCTTTCTCTTTCTTTTTTTTTTTTTTTTCTTTTTACCACTGGAAAATGGAGCAGTTTGTGCTTTGTGATGCTCTGGTTTTAGCCCAGTGTATTCTTTCATGGTGTTACTTTTTGGACAGTTTCCTACAGGGAAATTTCAGTAAATCCAAATGCATTAGATTAACCCCATTTTCTTAATCTCAGATTTTTCTGATGCACTCAAGGAATGTTTGAAGAAAAGAGTGATAGGTTATCCATTTCTAAATCATGCTGCTTTGTCCCACTCATATCATAGCTAAGTGTTTTTACACATTAGCAGTGCAATCAGTGAAGGTCTTTCAGAGATTACTTCAAGATATGACTAAGTTTAAATACAGAACCTACACCCTTTAAGCCAGTGTTGTATTTATATATTTTAAATTCAGCATTGTGTTGAAGCCTGGATCACCAAGGCTGCAGTCCTTAGGCTGTGAGAATTTTCTCTTATCTGTTTTTTTTAATGAGAGATTGAGTTTTTTGCTTGCAGCTGTCCCAGATCATTCTTAAAACTTGTGGAGATTTAAGACAGATATTTCTGACAACCAGACACACCAGGGTTATTCGGGGTTGGAGATAGGACTGAATTTTGCCTTACTGAGAGGTTCTTCAGTGCATGATGGAGAAAGGAAGGAAAATGCATGGAACAGGACCATGGTCCCTAGACCTCTGGCTGCAGGGTGGTCCCTAATGCTGCAGCCTCTCTCAGAGGAGAGGAGCAACCAACAAACTGTCCCTCCTGGAGCACTGGTACAGACCCAGGAGCTGGTAATGCCATCTTGCAACCCCAATAGTTTGCTTTACCAGTGTACTGCCCACACTCGCTTATGTGTCAGTTCTTCCTTTCTTTCCTTCTTTTCCTCTCCTCCCTCCTCAAATCCTTCCCATCTCTATGTCTTGTGGTGGTTTTATGTTCTCTGGCATCATGGCTATTGCTTTTGGGCAAAGACTAGTCACTGTCTTCAGGTCTCACACCTTGGGCTCTCAAAGGTCAGATAAATCCTAGAATTTATTGTGGACTTTTAACCCCATAAAATCAAGAGATTGAAAGAAAGTAGTGGCCACATTAAAATCACTAAATATAAAGAGATAATGGAACATACTTGTAGTTATATTGTAGAAGACAGGAACATTTAATGCCCAGCACCTCAGTACTGGAGACTTAGAGACTGAGTTTGCAGAATGCTGATCAGATCCTTTCATTTATTTTTTTACTGAATTTTTTCTCCAATTCTAGCTAGGTTTTAACTGCAGTAATACAAATTTAATACTGACCCTTTAAAATTATTCACTGACCATTTTTCACACTTGTTTTATGAAACAGTCAAAACATTTTTCACTTCTGCTCTTAAAATTTTTTTGATCTGTAAATAGCAACATTTATTTTTATCCTCTATCAACTACTAGAAGCCTTCAAGCTGGGACACATATTGTGCACTGACTACAAGAATTACTGAAGCACAGAAATGTCAAATAAACCTACTGTTTCAAGAGACAGAGCCTACCATTTATATGTCCTTGTGCAAGAATCTTTCTCATGGGCACTAGGAATGTGCCTGAATAGCAAAAGAGAAAGGGTGAAATCTCATTAATTTCACTAGGGCCAAGGTTTCAACCAATTTGTTTCTTCATACAAACACAACCTTACCAGGACTTTTAATGTGTTGCTTTAAACACCTTGAGAGCTAATGAAACTTCTGCTTCCAGTATTTTTCCCAGATGTTTGTGTATCTAACAATATCCCTAAAAAAAGTGCTATGTTAATAACTATGACAGTTTTGATTTTTTGAAAGTAGAATCTAATTTTAGAAAACCATTAGATAACTCAGAGTGAAAGATTCACCAGATAAATGGTACTTTATAAATCTTCCTGTCTAGGTGGATGATTTAAACACAAGTTTCTGGTTTTATTTTTACTTTCCTAAGGGTTGAGACTACCATGAAAACCAAATTGATATTTTTAAGACCAATGAGATAAATCCCATCTAATGGCAATATTTTGATTTTTTTTCACTGTAGGAAGATGTAAAATACTGTTTATTTGTGTAGTGTTGCTTACTGAAGGTACATAGCATGTGAACCAATACTGTAGCTTTTATCTAGATGACCTAAATCCCAAATTCCAAACATTGAGGACTGGAAAGCAAGGCAAGAGCTAAAGATAATTTTTTTTTTTTAATCTGCATTTATTTGAGATATGGATGAATAAAATATAGGGCACATAAAAGTGACAGTACCTTCTAGGTTAGCAGATTGCACAATCTGGACTTTCACAGCTTCAATATTTCCTCATGCATGGCTACACTTAGAATACTGTAAATACCTGGATTTAAAAGGTGGAGCTAACAGAACACCTAAGTAATGATTAAGTACTCAGATACAGATGAATTACATCTTCCAAAGAAGTGTCTTGAAACTAAGTGCAAAGGCCTTCATTCTCTACACATATTGATGAAAATCAGAGGAAATTTTGGTGGTGAAAGCTTAGCTATATAGATGCCCAAAGTACAACTGAAGAGAGGGTGGCGGCAAGCTTTATTGGGCAGAACCTTTAAATTGCTGGGGGCAGTCATAAAATTATGTCTATTCACTTTTGTCTTTCAGAAGCTATTAATAATGACAGAAATATCCAGGCTGCAGAAGTCTCTTGAATCCTTCTCTTTTGATGTCTTATATAGTAGAGGCTGCAAAAACAAAAGGTAAAATTTGTGTTCCTTCATTAAAACAGCCAAAATGTCCAGATAAAGTCAACTGGAGTACACCTACGCTGCTGAATTAAAAATTGAAAGGAATCAGTTCAGACACAGGTGTTTTGATCCTCTGTCGCGTTGATTTTCCCATTATTCCTTCTTTTCAGAAGTATTTTCAGCCGACTTTTCACCCTCAGACAACAACCCTAACATGCCAAACCCTCTAGTGTGCCATGTGTGTGGTCACTTCCATGGTATATAACGCCCACCTGTTTCACTGGCTCCAGCATAACTGTCTCTGATGTCAGACTCTTTGAACTGAAATAAAGAGAAGATTTAGGGTCATGAAGACATTGTACAGAGCCTAGAGGAGAGCCAGGGTCAAGAGCTATTACCTCACAGGCCCACCTGCTCTAGACAGGATTAGTCTGAAGCAACGTGGAAGCCAGTCAATTGGAGCCACACAGACTACCACTTGCAGTTTGTAAGGAAGGATAATTTTCTGTCTGTTTTCAGGTCCTAAACTGAACTGAAGAATACTTTGATGGGCTGGAAAGTTAATGCAAATCATGGGAGAAGAGTATGTTCTGACTCTTTCAGTTTTACTATAATGCAGTTCCACTTCCTGTAAAATACAAGCTGACTAACTTGCCATGATGTTAGGATCTCAACTAAAACAAAGACAAATGACATTTAGATGGTAATAAAGATGACCAGGGTTGTCATTCCTCTAAGACAGTTGTAAAATAGTTAGCACTGAGGAAAAAGAGCATTTAGAAGCTGGTCAGCTGGTCATCAGAAGCTGACTGTTACATCATCTTGGAAGAACGTCCCTTACTTAACTTGCCCTTCCTACTTTTTACAGAGGCCTTGACACCCATGTTATATGCACAATTGAGTTAACTCATGCTAGCTAATAAGCATGATGAAATTTGTGTATTTTTATTGCAGAATGCTTCCAATAAGCATCACTAATAACATCCACTTCAGTACAGGAGAGTAAAGCTCCTCCTGTGTTACTTATGCCTAGGATTAGGTTTCATCTCACATAACTTTAACTGTAAAGTTTAAGCCACTCACCATGGCCTTCCTCTGTAGTCACTGGAGAGAGAGACATCTCCAAACTGCGATTCCCTCCATCTCTCTTTGATACCTGTCTATGGATGGGATGAATGACCCTTTGGAGGTGCCTATCTCTCTTCATTGTCTAGAGATGGAGTCAAGATGACTCCATATAGACATCTAACAGAGACTCCTAACTTATAGTGAAAGTGAAATGAATACCACCTTCGGCATACTGTACTTTAAGTAGTTCTCTGTTTGGTGTAAGGAGGATTGAAGGAAGATTTCTCTAAGTGTAAGCATGATTTTGTTGCTGCTGGTAGGAATGCTTTGCTTTTTTCTCTTGCCTCCCTGAGATGCTGACAGCTCTGATGTTAATAATGGAGCACCAGTCGGGCCTCAGCGATTTGCAGAAAAAAGGCAAGTTATGTAATTTTTTTGAGGTAATAGCTGCAGTCTGGGAAGAAATGGCCTGAAACTGTCTGAAGCTGAGAGAATCTTCCATGTTAAATAGTTTAATTTCAGGATAATATACCCATGACTTGAATTTTAAAAAAAAATAAAATCTAACCTATTTCATTAGCTGTATTATCTGCATTTGTTCTTAATATTCTTAATTCAATTTGAACATTTCATCACATCATTTCCCAGTGTGAATTTAGGGAGAAAGTTTTGCAATCTATTACATTCATAATTCAGTTTTAAAAAGCACCCCACATACCCTTGTGTGGTGATAAAATAACATTTCATGAATCAGACAAAGAATTTTTGACGTTGACAAATGGAATGACTTCATGATCTATCACTTGATGCTTTCCCAGCACTTATCCATGGCCTGGGTTGATCCTTACTTTTCCTTTTTTTAAAAAAAAAAAAGCAGTTTAGTTTGAGAAATTACTCCAGATATATGAAAACTGGTCTTGAAACGAAAGACACTTCATGATGTTGTCAAGACTTGTCATTTAATCATGCGTTTTTGCAACAATCAGTATTTTTAGTGTCTTAGCTTCAAAAATCCTGTTATTACCTGATAATCCTGTTTTTATTATGGAAAAAAAAAAAAGAAAGACATTCCTAATGGTGTGGACTGCAGAGGAAAGTTCAAAAATATGAGCTGTAAAAGCTTAAATCAAAAAGGTGGCAAGTGAAAAGACGCGATTAATGTAACACTTTATAATTTCTAGAGGCTTGACTTGATTTCTTTTTCCCCTCAACTGGAGTACAGATTTCCCATAGGATTTTCTTTTCAGGATCACAGTTGTTGACAAGGTTGAAGTGAGACACAGGACTGTGATCAAATTCCTGCCTGCCTAATGCATCAAACTAAACACTATGCATCCCTCCAGGTCCAGATATTTTCCAAAGCAGAGATCTTACTGGGTGAATAAACCTGAAAGTGTCCCTGCCCATGGCAGGGGTGATGAAACTAGATGATCTTTAAGGTCCCTTCCAAATCTATGATACTGTGATTTATATGGGGTTTGGTCCATTTTGGACCAAAGTCTTTGAATCAGAGTTTGAAGAGAACTAGGAGTGTGATCTGTCCTAACTGGGGTGCTGCAGAGAGGTGAATTTCATCCTAAAAGAAGACAAACAAACCAAAAATCTTCCTGAAGGAAAGAAAACTATAAGCCACTTCACAATGCCTAAATTTAGGTACTTAAATGAAGGACCTGAGGTAGGACGTTAGTTTTATAAGGCTTCCTGTCTAATTCAATAGGAAGGGTAAGACAGTCCTGTAAAGCACCTTAGTGAAGTTTCTGCTTTGAACTGACTATGGAGAGAGCCTGCTCTCCTGAAGGCATTTCTTAGTGTCAACCAAGTCCTGCTTCCTGGAGCATAATGCGGATCTGATGTTGAGCCCTGTTCTGGGTTACATTAATTTCATATGTGTCAGTGATGGGGGACTTGTGGTGGCAAGGGAGCAGGAAAACAAATAATGTCCCAAGACCTGTGTGGATATGGCCATGCTCTGCAATACTACTTCTGGTTCCAGAAGCCACTATTTATGGGCTTGCTTTAATTAAGTATTTGGAATTACAGAGTGTTAGAGGAAAGAAAATGTTAGGTAAGCACTGCTGTTCTCACTTCATACTTCACAGAGCATATATGGAGGAAAAGAGTAGTGCTTACTCTTTTCCTACTAACCCTATGTTAGTAGTAGTAATAACAGAAAAACTGAATGGTACCTTCATCTAGGGTTTTTGAGTGGCTGGCCTGGGCTATGCTGAATCCTACCAGTAAACCTACTCTAGACTGGACTCCTCTCTCCATGGATCCCGAAGTCCTTAACTGGAGCCTATTCTGGTGTGGGTTTCCAACAGGATCACAACCATCCACCTGCTCTGGTGTGAACCTCTTTTGTGGGCTGCATGTGGATCACTGTACTCCCATGAAACTCCATGGGCTGCAGGGATACAGCTGCTTCACCATGGTCTGCACCACAGGCTGCAGTGAAATCTCTCCCCAGAGCCTGGTTCACCTCCTCCCCTTTCTTCATCACTGACCTTGGTGTCTGCATAGTTGCTTCTCTCAAATATTCTCACTCCCCTCTTCTCTGGCTGCAATTCCTTCTTCATAATAACATTTCCTTCTTAAATATGTTTTTGCAGAGGCGTTACTACCGTCACTGATGAGCTTGGCCTTGGCCAGTGGCAGGTCCATCTTGGAGCCAGCTGGCATTGGCTCTGTCAGACATGGGGGAAGCTTCTGGCCTAAGAGGAGCCACCCCTATAACCTGCTCAGTACCAGAATCTTGACACAAAAATTCAATACAGAGCCACAAAAAGTTGGATGATGAGGAAGTTCATGAAACTCAAGTGTTCATTGCAATTTTGAGAATTAGCATGAATTGTGATAGCCCCTCTTCCTGAAATACTGGTGAAGTTGCGTTTATACTGCACTGCAATGTAAACATATGTTCCTCTTGATTGCTGAACTTTGGCACTGGTGCTACTGTGTAAACTTAGTGAAGTCCATTTCATATCCGATTGCCTTTACTACATTGAAGATCAGGCCCTGCATTCTGAAAAGCATCACTTTGTTTTACCCAACAGATTGTAGTTTAGAAACACCTGGGTAACTTTAGTGACTGCTGTTTTTAGGTTAAGCAGTCCAAAATCTGTGTTTGATTTGGAAAAGAAAGTTCAGGATTAACATGCTCTTTCTGCAAATCCATAATCAGAGCAGCTTTGTACTAAATAGCAGATTAGTAAGCAAGCCATAGCATGTACAGCATGACCCAAAACAGATGCACCTGCAAGGAAAAGGACTGGAAGGATTCTGCTTAGTGAAATAGGATCTCATTTTGTAATGTGTCTAACTTGCCTGTTTTTCAACTTCACCTAAAATGTCCTTAGATCTTTCTTCTCTTTCTTTCTTTTCTTTCTTTTCTTTCTTTTCTTTCTTTTCTTTCTTTTCCTTCCTTCCTTCCTTCCTTCTTGCTTCCTTCCTTCCTTCCTTCCTTCCTCTCTCCTTGCCAGCCCCCCCCCGACCCCTGAGTAAAAATTTGAATGACCATTTATTTTGGAATGAGATTACTTAAAAGGAGAGTAGGAAAGGATTCAGGTCACCAAACACAGATGTCTTTTGAGATGTTCTAGACCGCTCAAGATGTCTGGGCTGGCTGATCTAACATATGGAATCAATTCCCACTGGACAGAGGCAAGGATGTCCTATTCTGTCCAAACTGGCACAAGCACCCTCAAATCTGCTTTGGAGTGTTTCTACCTGGAACTGTTCCAGGACAGCTACTCTGCATTAAGACAACCCACAACACTATGCCTTATTCTGGAATAATTTTCATGTAAGCTATCATCCTAAATTGCCTGCCACAGACAGCTTGGTTAACAACTTAATCAAGGTTTGCCTCACGATGTTATTTAGAGTCACTAACAATAGAAAGAAGAGGTTAATGGGCACTTGCATGGATCCTGCATGGAAACTTTGGCAACACTTTTTAGGGACAAAACTTGAAACTTTCTATGTGAAAATTTCATTCATGTAACTAAGAACAGGATTTAAAATCAGTATGAAATAGGTAGTGCCAGCTCTTTTAAATCAATATGAGCCTGACAGAGCTAGGTTTAACTTATACTGAGTTAGAAGTAAACCAACATAAGCTGCCTGTAACCCAACATTAAATGTGTCTACTTAGAGTTTTTACTGAATTAATGAAACCATTTTTAAATTGAGCACTGTGTACAAACAGATTTTTTACTGGAAGATAATTTATTAGATATGTATAATGCAGCCAATGATGGCAGATATGAGAGAGAAGGAAATCAGGATCTCAATATAGTGAAAAAACCTGAATGGCTATGCCCAGGAAATACTATGCAATATTCAGATACCTAAACAACGGGACGAATATTTAGTATGTAGCCAGTTCCCTACATCATATAAGATCCCAACACATTAATATGCATTTCTAGATACATAGGCAGATGGCATAAATATGGCGAAAGGATGGAAGTTTAAAGTGGATGCATGGGGAAATGGTCTAAATCAGAATAAACGGCTCATGTCCTTAATGACAAAGAAGCAAGAATACCACTTGGAATACTACTGTGGAAACAAATACAAGCAAATAGAGCAGAATTGGTCTTGCCACCCTATAATTTTTTCCTCTCAACTTCTTAAAGGTCTTATTGTGTTAACATTCCGGAGGGGAAAAATAATGCAAAGAGCCTTTTCTGGTATTGTTTGAGATTGCCTTTTTTTCAGACAAGAACTGTTTTACTATCCAGAGTTCCTCAAAAAAAAAAAAAAATTGTTCACAGCCCAAAATAAAAACTGGTCATGAAGAATATAAATGCTCTTTCAACTTGAGAAGGAAATCACTTCATAATTTACACTATCTCTACTTGAAAAGAGAACAACTTAACTACTCATGAGTTATTGGTTTTCCCCTCTTCATTAAGCATTCCTTGTCTGTGTTTCTATCTATTTAGTGCATGTTCTTCACACTCCCTTGTCAATGCCCTTAGATACAAGGAATATATTTGAGTCTCAGTGCACGAAGAACTTTCATTTTAATACACAGCAAATTAGAGGCCCTGCACACATATGTATATGTGGTGTACCAGGATATTAGCCTCTAATGTGGACATAGTCTTTCATCCACATCCCAACACAGTTTTCTAACACTTGCAAAACAATTAATTTATCCCTTTGAGGGACTGCTTTGCTGAATTTACCTGGACAATATATGTAAAAGACGACACATTAAAATGAAATCTGAAGTGTTGTTATTGTTGATAGAAAGCTAAGAAATATGAACTGCATACAGCATATGCAGAAATGTGGTTGTCCTATAAATTTTTCTGTGTCTCTAAACAAAGACAAAAATAGGTATAACTAGCCTGGTACTGTTTAGTTACGTAACAGATTGAGGGTTTGGGTTTTAGTCACTGAAAATGTGATAAACAACATTGTGCATTAATGCAGAAAACAGATTGAGCTTTTTAATGGTACATCAAATAAGACTTTATTAGCATCTATTAGGTTCAACCCAAAGCCTGGGAAATAGCATTAATGAGCATCATATATCAGTCTGTCTGTTATTAGATAACATTATCCCTTAAAACTAGCAAGTCATATAGTACTTCATACTTTTTACCTTTATCTTTAGAATTAGCTGCTGACATCCTCTCCTGTTACACTGGCCTTACTATTAGTAATAGTGAACCAATTTATAAACCCATTAGTGACACTTTTTCCCGAAGATAAAAACAGTCAAAATTATCTGGCAGCAATTAATCTTAATGGCTGTATGCAGTAAACAGCAATGGGCTAATTCCAGCTCTGTCAGCCCCATCAAACAATCCCACATTAGGCAGCTTTTCACTGATCCATTAAGCATATTCAGAACAACAACAAATTCAATGCTGAAGGCATATGCACTAAACATTACAACAGTGATCTTCTGAAGCCATCATTATCTCTTAAATAGTACTTCCCCCATGTATTATCATTATGCTGTACATTAGAAATACTTTGATTAAACTCCCTTAATTCATAACAGCCAGCTGCAGACCATTTATGCAGTTAATCTCAACACAACAGCTATTGAGGAAATATAACAAATGAAGGCTGTAAACTGGAAGTCATTACTATGAAAGATACTGGTTTCCTAGCCCTCGTAGTGCAAAGTGCATGGCAAGATTGTACTTTAGAATGACAGTGATGCAGACTGAAACAACTAATGGCTCTCCACATGTCCTGCAACATATGCAGCAGGAATTGCAGCTGTAAAGGTGTATGCAGGAGCGACCTGACAAACTGTCAGCATGAGTGGCAAAAACATCCAGGAGCCCCTTGTTCACAGGACTAAAATATCACATGAGAGCCAGAATGCAAACTGCAGCCTCTCCATTGCTTTGCTGGCTTCATCTGGAGCACACCGTAATTTGTCTCTATGAAAGAACACTTCTGATTTCTTCCTCTACGAAGCTCAAGGTAGTGGCAATGACACTTTGAAAGACTGTAGACCTTTAGTTTCCTTTCCTACAAGTAATAGCTGTTTTGAGAATTTTTATTAGACCGCTTTCTCTTTAAGATATAATGGATATGGTGTGGCAAGAAAATTTGCATAAAGCTTTCCATAGTGATGTAAACAAAACAATATTATCAGGAGGGGAAGGAAAACAGTAGCTAATTTATATTTCCACTCTGACCTGAAATTCACATGAGGTATTCTCGTTTAATAACGTGAAAATGTTAAATAGATAAAAGTTGATGGTATTTTCTTAAGTTTTCATCAAATGTATTCCATAAAAATTATGTATTAAAAATTCACTCAGAAGGGTTCATGCTGCCTATTAAGGAAAAACAAGAGCTAAGTTTGTGTTGACAATCTAGATTGCACCTTTTCTTAGTTCAACCAAATAATACCCCAAGAATTCTGTGGGACTTGGGTACAAAAAAACACTTCCAAAAATTCTTTACCTGTCAAGTGTAAAGAAACCATAAAAATATTGGTGAATAAGGTCTATGTGTTTTACAGTTCTTCACTATATATAAATAGTTTATTTGATTTTAAAGATATAAACCACAGGCACAGTGTCTACCTTGCAATGAAATGATTAAATAAATAAAACTTCAATTTGGCACAAGTCTAGCTGCCAGTTCTGATCTTAGTTCCAGTTCATAAGTCCAACTCAGTCAAAGGTGGATGCAAAACCTTTACAGCACCTTCAGGACCAGCACTGAGGAGCAGGCAATGGAATGAAACAGGCAACAACACCCTTTAGAGGGCCAGAAGAACCAACTTCCTGATATTTGGATAAAACTGAGGTGAAAAAATCTCACTACAAGTCCAGTTTTATACTTCTATTTCTTTCTAAAGGTCATGCACTTCTGGAACATGAAAGACTGTAGCTCTCCACCCATTTATGAGGCAAGGCAGACCTGCATACCGTGTTAGATGTGTACTGCCCAAGTAGCAAGCACATTTAAAGAGTGAATTTTTCCAAATACCATCCCTAACAGAAACCTTTTTCATACTATCATAGTGATCTCCCTTTCAGAGGGATAAAAATGAACTTGTGCTTCAGATATAGATTTCAAACATTGGTATTCTTCTTACCTCTATAGCTCCTTGTTATACGATCTTAGGTAAGCTTGATTTCCCTTCTTTATAACGTTGGTAAGGCAACTTTTCCATGTGGCAACGCTGTTGCCAAGACTAACTGGTGATAGGCACAGTTATCCCAAAGTCTTTGATCAGAAAGCTGAACAGAAAAAAAAGAATTGCTGCATCAGTTGCAATAAGGCATTCTGATTCTCGGCTTTCAAGGCTGGCTCCCATGATCAAATTCACGTCGTGCTTTTAAGCCCGTCTATAACAGAGATCTTCTCTGAGTCTGAGCAAAACCAGCACTGGCTCCCAGCACTGGTCTGACCAGCTTCAGAGATTATGGAAATAAGCAGAAGTGACCCTCAAGAAGGCAGGTGATGAGCATGCAGAAACTACACCCCTACCTACATCCTACACTGCCACTACCACAGTAAGCAATCTGTTTTTTAGTAAGTAAAAGTAGATAGATCAGTTACAGGAAATTTTTTCTCCATGTCAGCCTTATTCATACCATTCTAGAGCAAACTGAATGCCAGTCTTTGGAAGTAGATGAGATTTATCTTTAGCCTATTTTATGTGATCTGGAGACAACGTACAACAAGAAAAGCATCTGAAAACCAAAGATGGTCTCTTAACCCAGCAGAAAAATTGAGTAATTAATTTCTTTTTTTCTTTTAAACAGAAGCATTTCTAGGTATAAGAGCTTCAGACAAAAAAAGGAATTTTATCCACTCTGCTGAAAATCAAGATGTCAGCAGAGTCTGGGCACTATCCTTTGACAGGGGGTTTCTAAGACTGAAAATTTTCACTTAGGTGCCTAAACACAGTTGAAGTTTCCTACTGAACAGTATTCTCAATGTCTCAGATGTAACTTATATGTTTCTCATGCATGAGCTATTAATATGGGAAGAAGTAGCTTTTCACAAACATAAAGGACTGACTCACCATCCTCTCTGGCAGGCAGAAGGATCTGTGATATGATGTGGCAATTTTAATGTGGACCTGAATCATTATATGCAACCATCTTTGTCCAATGTCACGTTTATCTTCTTTTCCCAGCAGGACTTTTTTCCCTAAAACCAGTGAAAAATGTCATAAGCAACACATTTCCAATAATTTATTATTTTTTCAAGACCTAATATGCTTGGATTTGAGCTAATCCAAGTAGGTAAGTGCTTACCTTCAGAACAAAGCAGAATATTGTTCCACCCTTCTCTCCCAAAAAACAGAGCAACAGAATTTGTCACCTCAGAGTGGACCCAGTTCTGGGGAGTACTGAGTAATGGATACTCTGCAGCTGATAATGTGTACTGGTAAGAATGACAAATTACTCCAGCTGCTACTTTTTTACCCCAGCACAAAAATTTCACTTAGTTGCAGTTTTACCAGGCAACTTTTTTTTTTTTTTTTTTTTTTTTTTTTTTTTTTTTTGGCTCAGGCTTCATATGACTGACTTCAGAAGAATATATGGCTATGTATACACCCTTCTAATACAGTAACAGGGGAACTACTCTGCTTACTTTCCAAGGACCATTTACGAATCTTGAATTGAGCTAACGAAGCAGTGCAGCAGGGAGTTTGTAAAGATTCCCATAATTCTGCCCAGCACACGATCCAAGCACAGAGCTCTTACTGTATCAGTAAGAATTTGGGAATAAAGAGAAAATATATACTTGCAGAACTGCTAGTAGGATATGGATTATGTTAATTGCAGCTGAATTATATAGATGGATTTCATTTCAAATTAGGGACATTGTCTCATCTTATTTTGACAATATGTGAATAGTCAGATATGAAACAATCTATACAATGTGTCTGAGTTTTTCAGAAAGGGTGAGACAAGGTTTTTCACAGTTGATGAGAACCGTGAAATAGTTTGGTCATGCTGTGACATATTTTTCCTATTATTGTCATATTTCAAAAGGGTCAAACATGATTTTCAAAACCAGAATATTGTTCTCTTTCATCTAAGATAACTTCAGGTCACCCAACAGTGGTAAGGAACTTTGAAAATATTGCATTGATTTTATTGATAAAATTCCCAGCTAAAATTTCCTAATTTGGGACTGCAGGGAAATGTGCATAAAAGTAGACATTCTTTTAATAGAATTATTGTTATTAATGGTATTAATTGGTAACAGAAGAACATGAGTTATGAGTTAAAAGGGTGCATCTCTACTAAGAGATAACAGAGGAGAAGAATATTTTGCAGGTTTTATTTTGTTCACTTATTCAAGTTTGGTCTTGCATGAAAAACTCTATTGTAAGAGTTAAGTTAGGCTCTGATAGAGAATCCAGAATTGTCCAATTTTTAGATTTTTTTTTCCCAGTCCTTTTTTTTCTTCAGTCCCCTTATACATTTGGAAGAATTTCCACATAAAAGATGTTTCCTTTTTCTTCAGCGGGACTAATAATGTGTGCAAACTTTAACTGGGTGCAAGTATTCTGTGTGCTGACAGAATGTTAGGAAATCAAGTCTAATGAGTGGTTAGACTGTGCACAAAAATACCTCTAGAAATCATATAAACTGTACTGATTTATACAAGGCTGTGCTAAGGAGTGTAGGGTTTCCATCTCTAAGGAATCAGAATATAAGCAATGAAATGGAGAGGTGATTTTCAACCTTTTTGAATTTGCAGACAATCTAAAAATATTTGTAGTGGAGAGGAATACCCATGTAATATATTTAAGCTTGCAGATAAAAAAATTGGTTTTTTTCAGGGACCACTGACAGGAACCTCAAGGATCCCCAAGGGTTCACAGGCTAAAAGTAAGAAATCACTGAAATTAATAATACCAAATTATCTACCCCATTCTAGCTTTGTTTCATATGTTTGCCACAGTGTCTTGAATCTGCCTTATTAATTATCTGGATTTACATTATTATACTCCTTACATATCTAGAAATGCCAAAAAAAATGAAGAATTAATTTTTCTAAATTTCATTACATCTTGTCTAAAAAGAATCATAATTCACAAAGAAAAAAAAAGGAATTAAAAATTATTCCATTCATATACTTTTTGTCACTAATTTATAACTAATTTATCAATGACCGTGCAGCTGCACTCACTGTATTTTTCTTAAAAAAAGCTCATATAATACTCATATAGTCTCTGAAAGCGTGGCATCTTAATAAAGGAAGAGGAAGCCACCAGAGTAATTAGAAAGGTATATTGTACTGCATATAATGGCAGAAGGATGTTTGTATTATAGTCCAACACATCATTAAGGATACAATTGTTATTTAATGTGGCACAATCATCTTTCTACTCTTCATGAAATCCACTTAAGTAATTACTTTTCTTAGCTCATTGGTTCTATGAACTGACAGTTTAGCAAAGTACTATGTCTAAAGAAATAGTGAATGTACATTTTTATGATATCCTACTTTTTTAGCTTGACTGCTACTGCCTACCGGGATTGTTACTGTTTATCTGGACTGGCTGTTTTCTCATTTGAAAAACTGGTGAGGAGAGTGGGGAAGAGTGGGTAAAATGGGAATGGGAAGGAGAGAGGGGAAAGAAATACCAAAAGCTTACAGAGCTGTCTTAAAAAATGTAAATATTAAATGAAAATCCCCATTTCCTTTTTCTCTACAGTGTTCCTCTTTCCCTCAGTCTTGTTTTTGAAACATATATACATAGGCATATGCCAAATTACTTGTCTGTACAATGTTTAATCATTTTTGTTTCTGTTAGCAGCAGAACACTAGCTCAGTGGTGCAGCACCTTGAGTTGCTTCTAATCAATTTTTAGGAGGAATAGTTTTACAAAGTACAGTTTTCAAGATTTGAGACAGTTTCAAACTCTCTTATGAAAGTTGATGATGAACATTAGCTAGCATATTATTTTACCTTATAATCTTTTTGCACTTATGGCTGCAATAATATGTGGGAGCAACATCATGCTCAAAGCTCATTCATTTTTTTTTCCTGTCATGCATATTTTAATATAAAGTTCAAGACCATTCTGCAGAGCAAACCCAGCATTCAGCAGACACAGCACTGAAGTGCAACATTCAAATTGCCCACCAGAATGCTTTCTTTTTTTTTTTTCTTTGTGTTTTAAACTTAAAGCTCTCTTTCAAAGGATGTTGTAGTCTTCATGTTTGCTAGCATTACAACAAGGTAAGTCTGAAATACCTTTATCTTATTTGGTAGATCTATGTTTGATGCTCTTTGTTTGAATAGAAGTGTCAGCTGTATTTTACCTTATTATATAAAAAAGTTTCAGAATTTAATTAAGGGTCAAGTACCCGCTGTAGATAAATGTAACAGCTAGAGCATATTTCTGATCTCTCTGAAGACTGCAATCATGAAAATTATTATCATTGAGTAAAACTGGTCTCAATGATGGTGACTGGGAGATGGAATCTGTGTTAGTCAGCCATAATTTACATAATAATGGGTTCCGAGTTTTCATCAGCACCTTTTGTTTGTACAGTGCTTACTGCTACAGTAAATTGTCAAAATGTCATTCCTATCCAATCAGCCAGAAAATATCAACAGTAAACAAGGCACAAGAAAAAATTTGCAGATTTAAAGTATGTTGGAGGAAACAGTAAAACAGGACACTGGAATACTTGTAGCAGTCTTATTCTGATGTTTTCAACAACACTGCAGAACAACTTATGAAACACTGTTTTTTTTAATGAAGCGATGCCACTGAGGGGGGTGATGTCATGAAAAGAATCTCAGCAAATAGTTACATAACTTATTGGTTTACAGTTATGTTTGTCATTACCTGTTTGTTTCCTCTTCCATATGGCAACCTATTACACTTCTACAGGCAAAACAGAATCAACTAAAAAATTACTACAGTCTAGGTAGTCACAGACCTACAGGTACCAAAAGCAAGGGAAATTGCTAGGAATTTCTAGGAAACCTAGGAAATCACTGAGTTCTAAACAAAAATGCTAGCCCAAATTAATCTATCTAACAAACACTCAAAGCCTGATAATATTTAAGTTGAAAGAAATTCTGTGAAACTTTCTACAGCTCTCTAAAATTCACAGAAGTGCAAGGAGAGGAGGAGTATGAATTAGTCAGAGTGTAGGCTTTATATGTAAGCCATCATACTTATATACTATATTAAAATTAAAATTTTTGTATTGTGTATTAATGAATGTTTTGTATTAATGAATAAAGTGGCATCCTGCCAAAGACAACCACAAGCCACCCTTGTGTGGAGTCAAAATACTTGGCTCAAACAGTACTCAATTCATTTTGGTGAAATGACAGGTAATATGAATGTGTCTTTAAAACAGAGGGGCAAAAACTCTAAAAATATTTCTTTGTATTGTGGTTCATGAAGTTGACACAGTCATTGCCTGTATATAAACAGAACAAAACCTGGTAAACATTCCTCAAGGAGGGCTTCCAGCACTGTGTTCTTAAAAATCTTCAAAAAGATGTGATCATGTAGTTAAGTCACCACAGAAAAGACTCACAGTACCTTCTTTTGGAAATGAACAAGAGTTTTAAAATCTATTGAAATGAAGTGTTGACATAAGGAAATATTTTGTAGAGCTTTCAGGTTTCTTTACCATTCATTTTATTTTACTTGGCTACTTTTAATTTTTTTTTTCCCACTTCTTCTCTTTGAAAATCCTGCATTGTCCAAGCCCTTTCGATTAAGCAGCTTGCCTGAATGAAAGCACTGTGATGAGGTGGCGGTGCATCAATAAACAGGGTGCCTCTCAAAGCAGGACAGAATGCTGAGAAATAGGGCTGATCAGCGGTAATTACTCTGACACTTCATGCAGTACAGGGAATTAACTCCTAGGACTTTGGGCCAAATGGAGAAGTAATAGTTGATGTTCCACATTGTGAATGCCTCAGTGCCTGAACCCATTATGAGTTTAAACAGAGATGGGAATTTACTATATACAGGACTTCTTTCTTTTCTTTCTCTCTTTCTTTCTTTCTCTCTTTCTTTCTTTCTCTCTCTCTTTCTTTCTTTCTTTCTTTCTTTCTTTCTTTCTTTCTTTCTTTCTTTCTTTCTTTCTTTCTTTCTTTCT
>VXAY01007229.1:81194-115087 GCA_013399855.1 Oxyruncus cristatus | reverse complement strand
CCTTCCCTTCCCTTCCCTTCCCTTCCCTTCCCTTCCCACCCCACCTTAATTCCTCTCTCAGCCTTTTGTTTTCTTTCTTGTCAAAGAACTGTGGATGTTGCTAATAAACTTCATACTCATTTTACCAATGTGAAGTTAGTAAAAAATACTTCCCAGTATGGAGAAGAGAACAGAAAAACACAAACAAATTGGATATGTTTGACAAGTTATAAAATCAAATTTAAGTGCAAAGATATGCATAAGTTAAGTTCAGAAATATCTTTGAAGATAAATCTTATGCATAACATTTCTAGACATAACATCACATTCAACTTACAGAGGCTGCATTACTCATGTGCATAAAATAGTAACCTTTGTGAATGGTCTAAACAAATTTTGCTCTTCAAGAAGCCAGAGATTATGACTCCTGATTCCAGTAGGAGGGAATTGAAAGGTAAAAAACTTGATTTCAGTATTTCCTTTACAAGAAAATCTCAGTTTTAAAAAGAAGGGCAAAGGCTGAACAGCCTCTGAGGTTTTGAGTTTCCTTCAGAGAGCTCTGCTGATATTGCATCATTTGTCAATAAAACTAAGGTGGAGAAATGTGGGGGATCAGAGGATCTCTTGGCAGCAGTGGGAGAATTGGAAGAAGCAACTTTATGCTGCGCAGAACCCATGAAGAGTAGAAACCGAGATACTCAAGAGAAAGACACCAGAAACTCACTAACCAGAATTATTTACAATTAACGTTAATGCATGTTTAATATTTGTACCCCAGTTTTAATATTATAATCCCCAGTTATACCCTCAACTTTATTTGAAATTTTGTGATTGGTTAATATTTGGCTCAGTGCACCATTTTCCCTATATGGCCTGTTGCCACCCCTTCTTACCTTGTTTGTATTGTACCCCCGACAGAGAAATAGGTTACTCTTAGTTTTTTTTGGAATTTAAATCATCCAATTATAACAGTACATGATAAGATGAAAATAAAAGATAGACTGTAATGATACACATTAGACACAACCAAAAGCTCTAATGATATAGTCAAGAACTCAAAAAAATTTGCCTATTAAATATGAGTAATGTTTTGTATTTGATTATGTATTCACATATTTGTTTTTACAGGTATCATCTGGCATTTTCTCATACCTTGATGCCCTCTCTCTCTAACTTCCCAGCTGCCATAGACTTCTCAGTTCAATGTCTTCCTTATAAGTGGTCCTTTAACTTGACTCCACTTTCACTCAGTTGTGAAATCCTTTGTCAATTCACTGTTCACAGTAACAATTTCAGAATTTTTATTTGGGCTTAGACACCCTTAAACTTTTTCTACCCAGAGAAGAGAAGATTTCTCTTCTACCCATGAAGATCTCCATCTGATTTATTTGTATGCCTTTTCTGTGCTGGTTTTATTGGCTGTGCTCATTGCCTGGCTCCCTACCTCAGAGGGTAAGGGCTTCCTGCTTACTTCCTAAGTACCCATCCCAGTTCACTGTTCAGTGGGATAGGTGAGCATGTGTGTGTGTGGACTGATTCCCTGCAGGTTTGGGACTGACTATCTGGAGAGCAGCTTTGTTAAGGGTCTGGGCAGATGTAGGCTAAAGATGAACCAGCAGTTCATGTGCCCTGGTAGTCATGAAAGCTAATGGCGTCTTGGGCTCTTTAGCAGAATGAAAAGTTGGACCTTTCCAGCAGGGGCTCTTCTGTGGTTCTATATTAATTGTGTTAATGGTATTTTGAGGCAATTTTTATTCTCCCATACTCGGCAACAACCAGATACTGTGTATGGTTTTGCAAACCAAATGCAAATGCAAGCAAAACGAAAATAGTATCATCCAGGGGCTACAGCACGTTTCCTGTAAGGAATATCTTTGATAGCTGGGTTTCGTTCAGTCTGAAGAGGTGGCTGCAGGGGGACCTCAGAGCCACTTATGAATAGGCTACTAAGATTACAGAGGTAAGTCTATCAGTGAGGTGCATGGCAAGAGAACAAGAGATAATAGACTTCACTGGAATGGGAGAGATTCTGACTGTATATAAGGAAGAACTTTTTTAACCATGAGGAAAATAAAGTGCTAGAGTAGGTTGCCCAGAGATGCTGTGGAATTTGCCCTTGGAGGTTTTCAAGGCCTGACAACTTGGCTTGTGAATTCAGTGTTGAGCTTGTTCTTAGCAGAAGGTTGGACTAGAGACCTCCTGAAGACCCTTTCAACCCACGAGTCTGTGATAATGTGAAACTTCTGTTGAAAATGTTTTCCCAAAAGTTTCTTGCTTGACCAAGTTAGAATGGGTTTGGATTTATATCAATGTTATGAATCCTTTTAAAATTTCAAGTCTTTGCTCTCAGGCACGGAAGACTTGGAGTGCTTCAAAGGAAAGACTGCCAGAACTTTTTTAGTGTATACAAAACAAGATTATCTCCCTGGAATCATTGTTGGATACTACTGAGTAGTAGTTTTTCTGAAGTGTTTGCAGAAAGCAAAATGAAGTCTGAGGCAAAGTGAATGTAAAAAAAAGTCTGATTCTCAGGCTCTTGGTGGTCTACCACTAGTGCTACCAAAGTTGCTGCTAATCCTTCACAACTACAGTGAAAGCTCAGCTCCCCATACTACCAGCTAGACATCATATGTTGATAACCAGGCAGTTTGCCAGACACTACTCCTTTTTTAGTGGGAAGTCTTGGTTTAGCAAATAAAGAGGTGAACCAGAATATAGCCTATTTTATCATCTCTTCCGAACACGCTATATTGTTTTTAAGTGGTTTTGCATGGAATTATAACTCAATGTATTGACCAGTTGTAAAAATTATGCTTGGTATCAGCTGTAATCTTATAACAGTATTTTCCCTCTCTCTCCATGTCCCTCACACACCCAAAAAAGTTTATTGCTGACCAGCTGTAAGATTTTCTTCTGAAATTCCTGTAGTATTTTCAAATATGTATGACTTATCTAAGAGATGAGTGTTAACATCTAGCAAAGTTAATCAAAAGTGAATATGAGGCTATGTCTATAAGATAGAGGATAGCCACAAATAGAAAGAAAAAATAGAGTGCATTTTGTCATTTTTTATGGTGCATAAGCTGAAAGGTAGAGAAATGTTGATTAGGTTTGGAAGTTGGGTACTTCTTGTAGAAAAATGCCTAATTAAAAAAATGAATTGCAGAAAAAATTTAACTGTAACATGATGGGAAGTATCTTAAAAATGGAATACACAAAGAAAAGTTGAAATATAATACCTTAGAAAAGTATTTTACTAAATGAACTCCATCAGTATAGAAGAAAAAGGGAAAACAGAAAGATACTTACCTGCATGTGTTTGAATGGTTATCAGAGACAAGAGTGTTGATTAAACTCATAAATGGTGCTATAAGTGAACTTCATATACAGAAGGTCCTTTGGGAGTTAAGAAACTGGATGTACTTTAAGCCTGACAGCTGATGTCAACAGTCTCATTCCATATTTTCTGAAGAAGCCAAGAAAAAGCCAACCAGTTTGTAAAGTGTTCGGTATGGGCAGAATTACAGCAGAAGAACCCAGACAGATCTAAAGATTTATGTGCACCAATTTTCAGGTCTGGAATAGGAAATGGACTTCCTTGTATTAGAAGGGGCAAGTGAAAAATACCTTTAAAGTCCTGAAAACACGAGTGAAAATTTGTAAAACTACTTTCAGAAAATCTGCCAGATTTTTCCAAACTTCAGGATGCCACACTGCCTCTGCTGTAAGTATTCACCTGAAAAGCACAAAGACTCCATCAGAGAACTCTCTGTGTTCCTTGTCACTTTAGTTCATTTATACAAGTGAGGTATGTGATGGCCTTTCATTGAATATTTGTTTGAAATTTAACTCAGTAGGGTTCTGCTTATGCACACCAATGCCTTGTGCATTTCTGACTCACCTCACTTGAGTTTGAAGGGTTGTTGCAGGGTAGTAGCTTCCACACTGGGTATTTCCAGGTGGATATTGACAGTAGTTCTTGTAGTCCAGGAGTTTAGGGGCAGGCATAAGTGATGGCATGCTTTGCCCTGAGTGAATACTATGCGTGTAACCATCCGCAGCACTGCAGTCACTAGCCAGACCATCATTTCCTGAGGCCTAGATAAAAATATTTCCTTCACCACAATGACCTTAGGGGAATAAAAAAAAAAAAAAACAAAACCAAAACAAAACTGAACTTTCCATACAGACCTTTTATTTTAAACAGCCAATGTTACATTTCTGCCAAACTCAGAAGGTGTTTTTGATTACGTAGCTTTCAACTACCATGGAATTAATATAGAAAAACTTGTGTTCTTCAGGGAGCCCTGTCATACATCTGCAAAATAAGGTTCTTTTTATGTACCTACACATTAACATTGACATCCATTCCCTCATCTAATTAACAACATTTGAATGTTGTTTCCTTTCATGTAGTAATTGTATTTTTTTCCTAAAATGATCTCTTGTTTTGTAGAGGGATACAATTAGAAAACGTTAAGATTTGTCCAGAAAAAAAACAGTAACAATAAGGGGTTCCTTTTTATCTCGTGGTTTTTGAATCTGGCCTTTCCTAGAGAGTTTTGAGAAAAAATCCAATGTGGGAAATGAACCTCTAGATTTTCACTTGAGGGGAGAACTTTCTAAATTTCTTTCTTTCTTTCTTTCAGTGAGTTCAAAGCTAACATGCTGGATCTGGAAACTTTCATGTCTTTAGGACCCTGGTAGCAACTATAAATAGTTGTGGTTGTTAATGTAAGAAGGCACGCTGGAGAATCTAGAACATGTATTACATGTTTACCAAGGAGTTCAATTCCAAAGAAGGAGCAGCTAAAACTGCATTAGTAATGTTTCACTTTAACAAGAAGATAAAGGATATATCATGGAGGAATGTAATCCAGTGTTCACTACCTACTTGAATTTCTTTAATAAAGCCAGCGACCTCATGAATATTAAAATGAGTCCTGGGTTATGTGTCCTTATGTAAGGTATTCCTCTTGTATCTGATAAATGGTGTCCCTGCAGTTATTAAAAAGAAGAAAAGAGAGGAAAGTAAGGTTAGATCACAGGGGAAAGGTCAATCTGTTGGGAGGGGTCTTCGTACTCTTTGTTCAGCACTCCACCTAAAGAACCAGGACATAGTGTGTAAACAGTTTGTGCTTTTTTAAATCAAAATTTAAGTGTATGAGAGGCAATCCTTCCATTTATGAATCACCTTTGTGTGTACAGTAAGAAAACATTGTAGTGATTTTTTGTGGCTTTTTACTTTACTGAAAAATTTCTTCAAATTAAATACTTTTACAGATAGGTCATAATTACTCTCTTACAATAAGCCTAGTCTTTTCTAGTGATTTGTCTGGTGATTAAAATATGTATATAATTATCATAGTGAGAGAGCAGATGAACTTTGCAGCTGGAATAAAAATAAACTTTTCAATTAGCTGTGGGATAAGATATCTGGACATTTCTCCAAAAATCCTTCATAAAAACAAATAATTTATTCTGAACACTTTTTTTTGAATTAGTGAAATTATTTAATTACTAACCTTATTTTTGTGTGAGGTTTCCTAGAAGTGGAAATTTCTAAAGTTCAATCATAAACAATTTTGAAGAATACTCTCTCCAAGAAATTTGGAAAAGTAACGGGAAGAGAAGACTCGTAACAGACATTTTTAACTAGTTGTATGCATCCAAATGAAGAAAGACAAATTCTGAAAGGTTGTATGAGCAATATCAAAATGCATGTTATACTGGAGATTTATTTCCAGCTCAAATTTTGGCACTTTTTTTAGCATATATTACCTTTCTTTGTCTCTCCCACCAGTCCCTGCAGTCATTTGCCTTGAAAAGAAGACATTTTACACTGTTTCCAGGAGAAAAGTATTTCTGATCAATTAGGTCAGAAACAGCTTCTGTATTTTTGAAACAAAATGTGTGAAAAAAATAAAAGCATCTTACAGGTACTAGTTTATCCTCTTTAATACCTCCATTAATATTAAATAAATCCTGCAAATATGGTGTCTTGGTTTTGGAAAATATATTAATTGGGTGTGTGTCAGGAATAAAATCCAGGAACTCACTTTTAATATTTCCTAAATCAAAAGCTTCTTGTTCTTAACAGCTAGCCCATTTAGATTTTCCTTCTAACTCCCCCTTCCAAAAATCAACTCCTTCAGCTGACTGCTGCACTCAGTGCTGTCTGTATAGGTTGCAAGCAGTGAAATATATTACAACCATCCTCATTTATACTTGTCCTGGTGTCAATGTTACTTCCATAGATGGCTGAAAAAATGCACAATTTTTCTTAATGCTCAGAGACAAATTTACTACCAAGCACCTCTTTAAACTGCAATGAAGTGCTGAGCTTTTTTTGGGAGTCTGACCCAAAGTACCTTTTAAAAGTAAAAGAAGATTCTGAACACGCGAGTCTGCGATTTCATATATTTCAAAGTAAATCACAAACATATCTTTGAAAACAGTTATATAAATGCAAGAAAAGTCAGTTAATTCTATTAAGGATTTTTATTATCGATAACTCGTAGGTCCTTTGGTTAGTACTGTACGTTTTGGACATTGCTAAGCAAAAACAAACTATTTACTGATAAAGTAGGTGGCATGTAACATTAGAAGACAAATCTCTTAAAAGCCCACAACTTCAAATAAGTTTTCTTAAAGGTACTCCTATGGATAGACCCAATAAAATCAATGAAATTACTCATGTGCATAAATTTAAGCATATGGAAAAGTACCTGAAGACAGGAGATTTAGCTCTTAATTATTTTAGGTCACTGAAGGGAATGGAGGCCACCGTGTCTCCCAGAACAGGTGACAAATCTGCTTAGAAAGGTAATACGGAAGTGGCATAAGGAAATGTGTATAAAGCAGTCTCATCCAGGAATACATAAGCACACTGATGCTGCCATAGAGGATCCAGCTGGGGAATGGCTGATCTAGGTAATTATATTGCAAAATCTTTAGAGGAGACATGCCATATAAATTTTAGAAAATACAGATTAGGGAACCAGGTAGCTGCTGGATGCATAATTCACTCCAAATAATTTATTAGACAAATCTCATCTCCTTTTTCTATTTGTGAATTGTACAAGAGCAATTTATGACTTTCTTAGATTTATTATTCAGAATTATTCCCTGAATGAAGGTGTATCATTTATGAACACTTCACTGTGAGTGTTTGATATTCAAAATTTGGTGTTCAATACTGTTATGTTGGTTAGTTGGAGCAAAACACACCACATGTTGTGTTTCTTTGAGTGGAAGTAACTCAAAGTTGGGTTTTCTACTGTAAACCATCATATTTCAGAATTCAAAAATCACTTTCTATTCCCATTTTGCAGTAAACACAAGACGTCTCACAAACCTTCTGGCTAACAGCACATTTGTTCAAAATTAAAACATTATTTCCATGGAATTGTTTTGTCCTATTATGTCTCTATTTATGTCCTATAATGTCTCTACTACTCAGCTATAACAAGAAGGTTTATCAAAAGATATATCATCATTTTAAACCCCAAAATAATAGGGATGATTTTGTCCAGCTGCATAATCCCCCAGCTGGGATATTGTGGAATGTCCCATGCCTTATTCATCAGTCCTAATATGTTAAGAACAAAACTTCCAAAAGTGACATCAATAAAGACTTAAAGCTTTAGCTGTCTAAAATCATTCAGAGGAAGTGTTTGAGAATGAAGAGTCTCGTACACATCTTTAGAGTGTTTTCTTGTATGCTCATAAAATGAGAGAGATTTCTATCTTGGTTCTGTTTCTGGAGAACTATTTCCCACATCATGGAACAAAACTTTTTTTTGTGGTTCTTCTGCTGCTGGAAAATTCCATGATAAATAGAAGATTGTAAAAACATGATTAAAAAAAGTGTGGGGAGAAAAACATCTTGAAATAGTACCTGGCTCCTATTTTTTTTTTGAGGAGGAATAAAATGGCTAAAGAATTGGAAGTGAGATATATAGAGAAATTACAGTGCCCTTAACACCAGCAATATTTAGTAATTTCTTAGCCCTGGCTTGCAGTCAGTCATCCTAACCATCTGCTCAGAACTGAACTTCTTCTTCAGTCTAGTTGAACTATATCAACAGAAACAATTTTTTCAGGTAGAGTGAATGTACCTCTATGAACAGTTTGATGAAAGACTGAATCTTTGTATTCCTGGAAAGTAAATCTTCCTGTAACAAGCAACTAATGTTTGAACATGTCAAAGCAAGCCTTTTAGAACAGGAGATAAGAGCAGCTGAATGATTATCGCAAAGTAGTAACTGGCTAACTGGCCCAAAAGAAAATGTTGTGTACTGTAATTTATTCTGGGAGTTACACTTTCCTCAGACTTGCAAAGATTTTTACTGTGAGTCAGTACATTGGGTTTCACTCCTACTCTCATTTGGGAGAATCAGGTCTGAAATACCCACTGTAAAGGAAACACTTTTTTCCTACAGGCAATGTTATTAGCACAGGCAGTGGTAGACCCGTACTAGGAATGGCTCATAACATCATGTCAATCTGAGGTGGGGTGTTTATTCATGGTTTTAATTTTAACTATGCTGTTAAATGTTACGCTGCACAAACTTTAATGTTTAAGTAACTATATTAATCTAAAAGTCCTGTTATTGATAAAAATTCTTTTTCTTTTTGAATTGGGAAATAACACACCATCAGAAAGCTTTTATTGCCGGCATAAGTTACAGCTGTGCTAGAGGGGATAGCTACACTAACCTAGTGTCACTGTCTCAGCATGTGGCCTGTTCAAAGTCATTGTTTACGTGGACTTTCTACCATATGGAGTTATCAACATTTTCTTACAGAAACCTCAGTGCTGCTTTGTACTTCCAGAATGACAGTACAGCAGGAGAGACTTTGTTTTCTTTTTTTCTCCTTTGATAAAGTAAAAAAAAAAAGAGAAAGAAATAGGGGAAAGGAAGGAAAAAGAAAGAAGTTAAAGGAAAAGAAAAATAAAAAAGAAACAGAGTTCTCTCTCCTCCTAGTAATCCTCTCCCATTAGAAATGTATATCATAAATATTAACATGTATAACTATGTGCATATATTAATATACTGTAAAATCTCATATCTTTGGTATCTCACTCCTCGCTCTACAATGCCTGAATCTGACCATGCTGGCAATTTCACCTCTATGAAGAGGAGTAACTCTTTCTCTGAGGGGTGCCCCATGATTGTCCCGTGGGCTGGACCAGCCTCTGCACCAATGTCTGGGCAGAAAACACGCTCCTTTAGCACACGCGACATCCTGTGAGCCCCAAACACACGGGGCTTTCTTAGGTGGTATTAATATGTAAGTAGGTGGTTAGGACCCTGCCAGGCATTTTCGGGCAGGCTGCCCAAAGCCCTGGTGTGGGTTGCGTGCAGGCACAGTGTGCTCTTGTCTGGTCCTTGGAACACATTTGGAGCAAACGAAGTAGACAAACCTCTGCAAACTGTTCCAATTCATGTTAAGAGGGGAAAGGAAATTAATAAACATTATAAATATTTGTTAGTCCAGCAAAAGCAAAGAGCATTATTTCATGCACAATAAAGAGTAAGAGAAATAAAATGTTAAGTAAGAGTAAAGGGAAATTTTGAACCCTCCTCTGTATCAAGAATACTGTAAAAACACCTAGAAAGATTCAGATATGTGTAGATAAATGAAGGTACTTCAGGAGTCTTTATGACTGTGTACAGAGAGCTGCTAACAAAATAATGTATGGTGAGAAAAATATCGCTTTGCTGAATCTGAATGTTTCTCTAAAATTTGACAAATATTGCTCTACTAAAAATCTGATTTGAAGAATATTTCCTTGGTCCACTCTTGGGCTATTTACTGCTGAAGAAAGAGAAGCCTTGAAAACTTGAGCTGCAGCTCCCCCAAATCTGGATTTCAGAAGAGTAATAATGTCGCAGTTCCAACACAAAGTGGTCTCTCAAGGCTTTCATGCCAGCCAGTCCTACAAAGTCACAGGGTTGGAATTCAATAGTGGCTGCATTCTCTCTTGTCTACCTTCCAGGTGTGTTGCAGATGCATGCATATCCTGGTCCTGAAACATCACCGGTCCAGGTTTCTGAAATGAGGTTTTGAAACTCCAGTTGGTGAAAGACTGCTGAATATTTGATTTTATAATTAAGATGGAAGGAGACACCACATCAAAATACTGTAAACCCATGCAAATAAGAAAATTTGTGGTTTGCATAATTACTATCTAGCCTCCTTACTGTTTTCATAAATCATTGGTTAACTACTTACAAGGAAATCTTACTTTCCCAAGGAAATAACATGTATGTATATAATTTTTTAATCCCTACAAACACAGTAGCAATAGTTGAGATGGTGTGGAGATAAGCTTCTGATAGGGCTTTGGTATTGCTGATGGGAGTATTCAGTTACTGGAACAAGTCCATCCTACAGATAATATAGCAAGATTACTCCGATGGCTAACATTGGTGGCACTAGGACAATGATTCAGATAACATAAAGCCACATACAAATAAGTATGAAGATGGGAAGCATATGTGGCTGTATGGAAACTCAAAGCAGATGGTGGAACAACTTAAGAGTAGAAAGATCAAAGTTACAGATATAACCAGTTAGATCAGAAAACTCCAGCAAAAGGACTAGTAGTAATAATGGACAATATACTGAACAAGGAAATAAGACAATGCTGTCACAGAAAAGACAAATGCTATGCTAGCTTGTGTTAATTGGAGCATCATGTCTAATACAGGGAAGACAGTTTTTCCACTCTGTTTGATTCGGCTGAGCTTCATCCAGAGAACCGCTTTTAGTTTGGGCTACCACATTTTTCAAAGGATACAGACAAATAAAAAGGACTTAAGAGAAGGACATAAAAAATGATAAAAGATATTGAAAATAAGGCCCAGGAGAAAAGCTTAAGAGGCTGTGATATGTTCATGCTAGAGAAGAGAAACCAAAAGGGAGGCATAATAACTCTCGATAATTGCATAAAGGGGTGTTACCCAGAGGAAAGACCAACTGTTCTCATTAGTCATTGGGAACACAACAAGAAGGAATGGACTTCAGCTGCAACGTAAATAATAGGGTTAAGTATTAGGAAGAACTTTACAACTGCTGGAACAGTTAGGACATGGAGCAAATCAACTAGAAGTTTTCCAGAATCACCTCCACTGCAGGATTTTAAGGCCAGACTTAATGTCGATCTATCAGCAAGGGTTTAAGTTTAATGAAATCAATCCTGACACAATGAGGGAAGGAGAAAAAAAAAACTGGGCTGAATGACCTGCTTGGGGTATGTTTGCTGCTAATTAGCCCTCTGATTCTCTGACTCTGTGCAGTACAATGAGAGGTTTATTTACTATTGTTATTTTTTTCCCTATTTGTAATCCCTGTCTTCATCTGAAAGAAAAAATGAAGAGATGTGTTTTCTAGGATTAAATTAATACTGATATGTATCTGCCTAATGCATTTAGAGAGGTGACCACATTTCCCATCCTCAGAGCAGCCAGTGACTGGTGTGCATTTAGGTTGTCAGAAGTTTTCATATCTTCCAGACACAGGGTGACTCTTGGGTCTAAGTAGTGCCTGGTTGTGCGCGACACCTTTCTGCAGCATGCTGCAGGCAAGGGCAGGGTTTGTCTTTAAAGCCCTATATTGGGTTTGCATGGTCAGGTTTTGGTAGCAGGGTGGGGGTGGGGGCTACAAGGGTGGCTTCTGTGAGAAGCTGCCAGAAGCTTCCTCCATGTCCTGCACAGCCAATGCCAGCCGGCTCCAGGATGGACCCACTGTTGGCCAAGTCTGAGCCAATCAGAAATAAGAGTAACACCTCTGTGATAACATATTTAGGAAGGAGGAAAAAAAAGTTATTGGGCAGATGAAATTACAACCAGAGAAGAGTAGAGTGAGAACATGTGAACAACTCTGCAAACACCAAGGTCAGTGCAGAAGGATGGGCAGGAGGTGCTCCAGGCACCAGAGCTGCAGCCCGTGCAGACCGTGGTGCAGACCGTGGTGGAACTGCTGTGCCCCTGCAGCCCATCGGGGTGCAGAGACCCACCTGCAGCCCATGGAGGAGACCCATGCCAGAGCAGGTGGATGCCCGAAGGAGGCTCCGATCCCATGGGAGGCCCATGCTGGTGCAGGGCCCTGGTGGGGGCCTGCTGACCTGTGAAGAGAGGAGCCCACACTACAGCAGATTTTTCTGGTAGGATTTGTGGCTCTGTGGGAGATCCATGCTGGAGCACCCTATGCCTGAAGGACTGCACCCTGTGACCCATTTTATGGCAGTTCATGGAGCACTGTTGCCCATGGGATGGACTTACATTGGAGTAGTTCATGAAGGACTGTTTCCCATGGGAGGGACCCCATGCTAAATAAAGAGAAGGACTCCTCTCTCTGAGCAGCAGCAGAAACAACCTGTGACTGCACTGACCGTAAACCCCATTCCCCATCCCATGCCACTGGGGGGAAGGAGGTAGAACTTGGGTAGGAGGGACGGGTGGGGGAGGGTGTTTTTTAAGATTTATTTTACTTCTCATTCTCCTGTTTTGATTCTGTTAGTAATAAATTTAGTATTCCCACTTTCTGTCTGTTTGGCCCATGATGGAGATCAGCGAGTGATCTCCCCTGGTCCTTATCTCAACTCAGGAACCCTATATTATATTTTCTTTCCTCTGTCCAGTTGCAGAGGGTAGTGATACAGTGACTTTGGTGGGTGCCTGGTGCCTGTCAACCCACTAAAAGCTCTCTTGAGCCTTCACCTCCATACTTTCCATTAATTAGTAAAAGCGCAGTCTATACACTAAACACACACTTTCTCTGCTTGGAGCATGGCAAATGCTAAAGTAAATTTCTTTCAGAAACACAGATCCCCAAGCCCTATACTACCTGCTCGATCAGCACCCTATATTTAACTTGGGCTGTTAAAACTCAAGATAAAAGCACTGTTCATCAGCATCTGTGAAATGAGCATTAGGACTAGTATCAAAATCCAGGACACGGGCTGTTTATATTAATGACAAACTTTTTCAATTACTCTAAGCAATTGCCTTGTATGAATGCAAATCAGATCAGTATTTAAGCCAAAATTCTGAGGTACCAATACACAATTAAACAGAAAGAGAAAGGGGGGGGGTGGTGTTTTTCTTTTTGTTGTCTACTGCATTGAAATACTAAGTGTCCTCAAACCACTGCTTAATGACATAGACTGGAAATGAAGTAGCTGAACGAACCTCCTATATGGACATGTTCTGCCAACAACCATTCCAGTGCCAGCAATAAATTCCCAGACTAAACAGTTTAAATTTGGCATTCTCATTTGTGATGCTGTACTTATGCTACATTCACGAGATTGATTCTCTGAATTCGAAGTATTCTAGCAAATGAATTATTAGAAATATGAAATTCTGGATGACAAATATATGTCTACAGTGAATTAATCTGATATTTGAATACTGTTCTTATGAAGAGAAATTTGTGGTTGTTTGACCAATAATACCTACATTCAGGGTCAGTCAGGTTTCCATTCTAATTCCTACTTTCAGGAGACTAAATACAAAGCTGACTGGAGCCTGACAATCAGCTCTCAGATGAAACAAGATGCTTTTTTTGATAACCAAAAGAAATAATATTTTTAAACCAAATCTTTGTGATTTTTTTCCCCCTAAATTTCACCTGATTTAAAGAAAAATAAAATATTTCTCCTGTTTAACTGAAAGGGTTTTCAATTTAAATTTTAATTTGTCAAAAATCTAGCTCAGAGTAGTTTAGGTATTCCAACAAGGAAAAAGAAAGAAGTATGCTTGAAAATGGACTACAAAACAAAACAAAAAGAAAAAGCTTCACAAGCACTTTTAAAATGTGGACTTAATATGCATGTGTAGCAGCTGGATTGACACAATGGACCCTAACGGCTCCTTCAGGTTCCTTTCATACTGTATTATTCACTCTGCAGTCAGAGTACCAAAGACAAGATTTTTTGGGAAAAAGCCTACATTTTTGCAAACAGCTGCATGTAGACAATGACACAGGCAATGTTATCATATGACTGTCACAGTAGAAAAGTGCTCTTGTTTAATGGAAATATTTAGTGTCCGGACATAAGGTCGTCTGTGGGAAACATGGGATGCAAGTCAGAGCACTATGTGGTCCAGGGCTGTGCAACCTTTCACTGACAGATTCCATAAGCAAAAATAATGTAGCCTTGCCCTTTATTTTCTCACCTGCCAGTTTCCAAAGACCATTCAAATTTTAAAAAATGTTGCTTACATAATTAAGCTCATTTTCTGTTAGAAATGATGAAAGATGTTTAGGATTTATTGAGCAGTTTTATCTTATTTATGATAATCACTTTTGTCCACTCTTCTATTACAGGTGAGTGTACTGTACTGGGAATACTGAGCTAATGCCCTTGAGGAAGACCATGTGACTGCAATTATGTATGAATTAACATGTCACAGATTTGAAGGTTTGAGAGAAACACATTTCCCAGCTGCACATTTGTGACTTCTGAGTTTGTAAATGAAACAGATGAAATAATGACTTGCTCTTCCTCTCTATTCCTCTTACATATTGGTTAGTTTACTTGCTAGATATGTAAAGACAGGCACAAATACTTACATAGATATTTATCATTCACAAGGAGTATAAATTAAACATGCCATTACTTTATCAGTTATGATAATAAATGCTTACACTAGACTGGATTTCTCTATAAGTGATGTTATCATTGTGTTTAATACATCGTTTGCCTTTAGAGATATAGAAATAATTTCTGAATGCTAATGCTGCTAAAAGGCAACACAGTGCAGGAGTCTTCCTGCAAATAAAGAGTGAACTGCTTTATAAAGCACAGTAATATGTGCTTAGTCAATGCTTTAACTTAATTTGTGCTCTGGGAGCCAAACAATAATTTGACTGATATTATTAGATACATACTTGTTTGGTTTGTCCTGAAAACTTAAAAGTCAAGCTGAAATCAAACTCAGATGTCTTAATCGATAGCACAAACATAAAGGCAAGAAATAAATGTAGAATACATATGGTTTGGCTGTCAAATATAAACAAGTGTAGCGGATACACATACATATATATTTGTTAGCTGACTATGTAAATTGAGATGAAAGCCCATTTTCAAGCATGACCTGTGATAAACAAATGCATATAAATAAACAATAAACCAAGATAACACTAGAATAACATCAATTAAAACAATTACAACAACTTCTAGTCATCATGAAGTATTGTTTCAGTTCCATCTTAAAACATGAAAAGCTCTCAATTGTTCTTAAATCAACTGGTAACTGATTCCACATTTGTGGAGCCTTGAAACAAAAAACTTTTTATCCCTATTTTGTATTCATTCTAGGGCATGGTAGTTCCACAGCATGAATAGAGTGTAATGTATAAGCTGCTCTAAGGGAAAGCAGCAAGTTGAAATAGTGGTCACTGATTGACACAGTACTCTAATTGTTATTTTATATCCATATTTTAAAAGTAAGACTTTGTATTAGAAAGAAAAAGTCATATCTAAAGTTGACACAACTGGCAAGTTGAAGTGAAATTCAGATCTATGGAAATTTACACAGCATTTGATATTATGCCAGATATACATTTGTAAGTACAGAAAAAAAAAACCCAAAACAACAAAATACAAAAAACCATAACTTAATATAATGTAGGAAAAAGGCTTGGAATTCTGATAATCAGTCTGTGCTATTAACTAGAATACTTAACTGCCTCTTCATGCCCATTTGAAGACAGTGGGGTATAGAGGAATTCAAAAGTGTTATACATACATGGCTGTGTATACAATGTCTCTTAGCTGTCCCTTTTTTAAACATTCAAATAAACCAGGAAAAAATTCTTTTCTGTCCTTCAAACGCATTTGTTTTTCAGGTATTGATCTGCATGTTTTCCCTAGGTAAGTCCCCAGGAGTCTGGAGGACTGCTAGGATTATGACATCAAAAGGGACAAAAGATTGGAAGCCATTTAATGACAGGAGGATGGGACATTTAAATCACACTCGTTAATTTTTTTTTCCCCCCATACACACTTAGAGGACTTAAATTCTTGAGAAACACATAGAAAAAGGCTCGGTCAGCCCTTTGAGAAAGACCTCTGAATACTGCCAGTTGCAAAGTTCCCTAAAAAGTCTTCATGAAAAGGAGTGGGATATCAAGATTTGATACTGTTAAAGATAAAAAAAAAAAAAAAGATAAGAGGGAGAAAGCTCAGTGTCTGTTGGTTTTTTTTTTTTTTTTATATAAATCACAAAAGACACTCTAAAGGATAGAGTAAAAATAAGTATTTTTTACCCTTTTCCGTTCTTTTATAAAGGTCAGATTCAGGGGATTGCTGCACTTCCACTGAACCCCCGAAAAAGAATACTCTGAGAATAGAAAAAAGAAGGGTGGCATGCCTAGAAAGACGAGAAGTCTGTGTGAGAAAGACATTTTGGAAAAGAGCCTGTCGCCCACAAAGTACTGCAGCTTAAAGTACTCAAAGCTGCAACTGAGGCAGGCCATGGCACCTGCAAACAGACAGAAGGGGAGGCCTGTGTTTTACCCCCCAGTGGTCCGTGTTGTTGGTACCCATCCCTGGAGAGGGCAGGATACCACCTGCTTTCACAACCTTGTGAATGAATCATGCCTTGGCCACAGCACTGTCACAATTTGTTACCACTCAGCATCAGCCACTCTCCTTGTATCAATAGAGGAACAGTGCAGAAATGGTATTTTACAGAGAGGGAACTGATGGGATGGAGGAAAAAAGTCTATGTGTGTGGATTTATGACCCCAGAGACTGCAAATCTGCTGGACCACAGCCCTGCAAATGGAGTAAGAGGACAGTTGGTCACACAATACTTCTGCAGAGATAGCTCACTTTCCAACCACTCTGAGCCCTACCTCCCATGCTGCTGTGAGCCACAATGCCCTTTTATTCTGGTTTCTTACTAAGGATGAGGATTTTGAAATCTAACACCATGTCTGTCCAAGAGGTGAACCATGCTATTTTTAACTTCGCAGCACCTGCAAAGGCACAGAATAGAGCTGTCCTGGAAAACAAGCAATTTGGTCAGCCCAGCTGCCTGCAGTAGCTAACAGAGTCCTGTTTTATCCTCGCTGTTACACACTTACACAAAAATCTTGCGTCTTCCTCTGTGAATGCAGAAAATTTTCTAGAGGGAAAAACCAAACACCAAGATCAAAAACTTGGACCCAGTGAAAGTGAAGGGACCAGTCTGTATCCTGATTCTCACCTTAAATATCAAGAAAGGTTTTTATAGGGGATCTGCATATCATTGGTAGTCTGATATTTAAATCTTGCGGAAGATGAAGGACTTAAAAATACAGGGGAAAAAAGAGGTATATTTTGTTTTGTTCATTCTTCTGAAGCAAACAAATATAAAATATGTATACATTACATCATGAAGCGAAGTAATAATTGTAGTAATAAAAACAATGGTTGGGTTTAGGTTCAGACACATCATTATATGAATATAGTGTCACAGTTAGATTCTGACTAGTAAGAACCTCTGATCAGAACTGAATGTTTCTCAGAATCGCTGCAGGAAGTGTAGAAAAAAAATTATCTGAGTTTAGAAAGGACAGAAAGAAAAGATTAATATTGCAGCCTCATGGAAACAGAAGGGTGTCTGTGAGTGAAATAATGATATTCAATCTGCAAGTTCTATAGATTGACAACACCAAAGCATTGCAAGGGAGAATACTGTGTGTTGGAACCTACGCTTAATCTGATTATATTATCCCTTATTATTTGGATAGCCCTGGAGTCCTAAAGTCCAACAAACAAGCAAACAATAATTTGGAGAAAAGTTACACAGTAGGAGAAAACTGAAAAAATAGGTCAACTGCTGAGTTTGCACACATAACCACAGTTTACCTTTAAGCTTTGCTTCTTCAAGAAGATCCACTTTTCTGAAATCAGGATTCAGAGAAGCGATCTGACTCAGTACCAGTACATCACCTAATGGGTTACCAATCACAAAAGACTCTTTTGCTGTAACATGATAACCATGTGTTAACTCCACTGGAAACGAGGATAGCTCTGCAGAAAGCTTGAGCTGCTGCTGTGTCATTATAACTTTGTAACATGGTTGGTCAATAACTTATCTCCAATGGGTCTCAGAAATGGCAGCTGTAACTGTCTCTGGTTCCGCAACTTTAGTGTCTTTATTGTTCACACAGTTCCTTCCCTAGCATAATCCTGCCATTGCTGATAGAAACCAAATGCGCCTGATACTCTTGTCTGAGTATATCTAATAATGTTGTCCTTAATTAAAAACAGTGGATCTTCACAATGGAAGAAGGCAAAAAAGTAAGAAGAATTCTCCAAAGTTTAAATTGTTTCTTTCTACTCATACAATACGAAACAATATATTTTTTGTTGCTGAAAAACTGTGCATCTGTTGTTCTTTTTCTTTTTTTTTTTAAGAAGCTGCTTCTGATACAGCAATCATATTTTACATTAAATAACCCAGAAATCACTACAAGAGAAATCTTTTTTTTTTCAGTAACTGCACTCTAACCCTGAAATTTCAGCCAAATTCTTTAGTTAAGATATTCCAAAGACAAATAATAAGTCTTTTAAATCTCACAGCAGGAAAGGTCGTGTTCAGAAGCAAATGAAATTTTAAGAAAGGGTACTTGGGCACTTGTAGACATGAAACTAAACCAAAAAAAGTCCCTGTGTGACTGCTGTGGTTAGTCAAAAAAGGTTCAATTCCTGTCTCAGATGAAATCATGATTATCTGTATGAAGTGCCTAGTTTCTGTGAAAGAAGAGAATGAAAGTTATCTACTTCCCAAAACAAGAAGGGACCAGTGACTGAACAGCTGCCAGGGAAATCTGGGACCAGAAACCCAGGCAGAGTAATAGCTAGAAACAGTTGTGAGAGAACCTCTGAAATCCAAAGATAATCCGAGACGGTATAAAAGATGTATATATTGAAGACGCAGGAGGGAGAAGAGGACTATAGGGTCTTGATATCTTCTAGCAACATGTGGTTGAGGTAGAAAGAATCAGCTCAATGTAAGACAACTGAGGTGGAAGTAGGGTCCAAGCTGTTCATCTGGTGCTGTCAGGTGTTTTCTGGGTAATCCCAGTTAGTCTGAGTGATCTGTAGCTTGAAATAGGGTCCCAAGGGTTTTAAGGATTCCCCAAAGTCACAGAACATCCACTTCTCTGTCTAATTTTAAGTACTTGAAAGACAAGTATAGGATAGGAGAACAGTTCTTCAAAACTCCCTCTAGAAGAGAAACCCAATTCCTAAGAGTAAATTCTATACTAAATAGGTTGACCTTCTTTCAAGAGAAATTAATTTCTTTGTCGTTGGTTACAGAGGAAGTTGAAGGAAACTAAGAGTCAGCACATCTGTGATATTCATGGATATTATATTTTGGTCTTTGTAAAGAAGAGAAAGTTTAGTGGGGTTGCAAGTTTATAAGAAGAAAAAGTTCATGATTCTAAATTTTAGAAGAAGAAGATGTTTCTTCAACTACTTTATGGAATGAAAGTGGTGATATTTTGGTGAACCTCAGGAAAGATACTAGATGGAAAGAGAAAGAGTTAGTAGGGAAAGTGGAGCAAAAGAGCCTTTGGTCAGTGATTCCATCAGGGTGGAAACCAGTGAGTCAGGAAGATAAGGAGGACTAGGATTCAGGCACTCCAGGTAGCTCCTTATTTTGTTATAATGCTGACAATGAAATCACAAGGACAGAGGGGCAGAAGAATTTGACCTAATAACAACACCAAAAATCTGGTAAAGGAACTAACTTGTTCATCCACTTTCAGGTTAAGGCGGGTTTTTTGTTTGTTTGTTTGTTTGTTTGTTTAAAAAAAAAGGTTTTCTACCATTCATAGGGCATACAGACAGGCTTAAAGAGATTATTTGACTGATATTTTTCAATTTAACTGCCAACTAACTTGCTATGGAAGATAATGGCCTGCTTGAAAAACTGCTTTTTCAGGTCTCCAACAGGAGCTCCAGTGAAACTGAGAGGTCAAAAAAAGTCAGCTGCCATTTTCACTCCCATTTTTTATGGAAATGGGCAACAGATTGGTGAAGACATTGCAAAGGCTCTAAGGCAATCACTCTTTCAATTTGTCCAATATTAGTTTCAATAAGAACTGAGAACAGAAACAATTGCCAGCAGCCCCTACTTGATTTGTTAAGACTCACTCTTGTCCACTTCAAATCACCTTTGACATTTACGAGCTCAACTTTGCAAACATCATTTGAGTATTATTATTTTATCTGATGCTTCTATTATTCCAGTGTCTAGGATACCATCATGCTAAAAGTGATAGATGGGTATCAAGAATGCCATTGTTTCTTATGTCTCCACTTTGTGAAAAACAAGGAAGTTTTTGTTATTGTATACAGACCCAATACCTCCAGTGTTACACATGCAAGACATAGTACTTTGTAAAAATTTATGTGTACATATTCAATTTGGAAAAAAAGGAGATCTAACTGGCAGACATTTATACTAACACTAGCACATTGATAGCAAATTAACTTTTCCCTGCACCTACATTTTCCTATGTGAAAAATACCTTTGTAGAACTCATAAGGTATAACAAGCAAATAAATGCTAATAGAGACAATAATATTTAAATAAATATAAGTTTCTACTCTTTGCAGCATGCAACAGGTTGCATGCACTCACTTCTGCATTCACAGGAACAAGAAGAAAAATCAACCCATGTCAAACAAGAAAATGATGGCATTGACAAATACTCCTAAGACACAAATGCTCGGTGTGATTTACTTGGTATGAGTCTGGTGCATGGAATTTAGGTGTTGGAAGAAAATGTCTGTCTGGGTCAGATTTTGAGATAGAGCCCAAGAAAAAAGAGAGAGAAAGTAATATCAGTGTGGGATGGGTGGTGTTTTGTAACTTGTGCAGATTCTTACAAAAAAGATGCCACTTTGTCTGAAGCCAAAATTGTACATTCCATTCTGCCTACAATATCCTGTAAGGCTGAAATTCTGAGACTGTCAAAGAAAAGTGAAATTCATTGAACATAAGTGATAGAAGAGTGGAATGGGCAATGCTGAGGACTACATTTATAGAGACCTGAATGGCTATGTGGGTTTAGTAACATACACTATGTCGGTAATGAATTCTTTGTAGGACTACAGAGAGAGCCAGGATGGTTTTTGCCATGTGGAACTTCATGTAGATTATGGAACTTGTTGTCCTAAATAAAATTTAATAAGAAGAAATAAATGCAAGGAAGGAAAGTTAGTATTTGCCTGAGAATTTGCTCCTTCAATCTTCTATTGAAGAATAATAATGTTTTTGGGAATGCTCCTCTGTGAGGGAAAACTTGATGATAAGGGAGTTAAGCTGGACTGAGAAAAATTTCTATAGTATTTATAAGGAAATTCTGTTTGTAGCTCCTTTTTTAAATCTTACCTACCCTATAAGTATCTAACAATAAGCTTCCAGTATTCTGGAAATGCGTATTTGGAGTTATTTTAACGTAGGTTCTTTCTTGTGTGTTTGAAAAAATATGTAAAATATTATTAAAATACTGCCAAGTAAAGAGTAAATAAATATGAAATGTGCAGAATTAATAGTAAAAAAAGAAGCGATGAGCTTTCCCCCCTTTTTGACTTGGGTAAAGAATAACACGTGCTTTGAAGAATAAACCATCAAATATTCTTTATACGTAAGCCTTCTTTCATAGGTTGCAAATAAACTACAAAAAATTTCTATTGACTGCACTGTGGAAGGATCAGTGCCACTGAAACCTTGATATTTGCTCCCACTTTCCATTTACTTTTCACTTGTGACTTTAAAATATAAGTGACAATGAAGCATTGTCTCTCTGGTATATAAATGGGAGCTTATTTCCTGCATTTACTCTGTTTTTCTTAGGGGAAAGGGGATTTACAGTTAATAACAAACCCCGTTCCACATTTGGATTATTCCTGTGTACAGTAAAAACTCCTTGAATTTCAAATAATGCCAATTTCCATCTCAGCTGGAGAGGCGGTGGAGACTCTGGTGCGTGCTTTTTATCTCAGAACTGTAAGTGCCGCGGTAAAGGACTTGGCCACAAATAATCCCGCGTGTCACCAAGGCCAGTGATAAGCAGATGCTTGCGGAAAGGCCCTTGCCCCCTAATCTTCACAGACCTGCCCCTCTGCACTGAGACAGGCTCCACAGCAGGTGAGTCTCAGGGATCGGCTCAAGGCGCAGTGGGTGCAGCTGTCCCGGTCCTTGCTCCCTTGGCAGTTCTGTGCACAAGTAGCATGGAAACGTCCACCACCCTCGCTCGATTGCTACCACTAAGGGATGGGCATATGGAGAATGATTTAACTGATTACTAAGTTTGTCTCTAACAGTATTTTATCAGTTGGCAGCAACTTGCGAAAGAAGGAGTACAGCAAATAATATTAAGCTTACCTCCCAACATTACATAACTAAAATCTTCATAGGAAGGGAGAGACAAATAAATAGAAATAAATAATTTTGGATTTCTTAAAAC
The DNA here is from genome assembly GCA_013399855.1 of Oxyruncus cristatus. Lineage (NCBI taxonomy): Eukaryota > Metazoa > Chordata > Aves > Passeriformes > Cotingidae > Oxyruncus > Oxyruncus cristatus. The sequence goes on along the minus strand of VXAY01007229.1, from coordinate 92,614 downwards.
AATACATTTCTTATAAAACCTTTTTTTTTTTTTTTAGTAAGGAAAAATGAACAAGTAGTTTATACTGAAATTCCAGCAAAAAAAATCTGTTTAAAACTATGACAAACTCAGATAGCAGCAGAGGTATTGTTTAGTTTATCTGCTATTATATTCCCTCTATTTAATGGTTTTACCATTTTTTTTCTGGAACATTCATTATTAGAGTATTCTAATATACATTAAATCCTAGTGCAATTAGTTATATACTCCTTTAAACCAGTATCTTATTCTCTGCCAAGAGAATTAAACCTAATGAAATATATCAATATTTAAGACTCAAATGACGGAAGTAACTTTTCCTACCAAATAATTACCACCAGTAAAGATCACACATTTAACATTACAGTGGCAATATCTAGAGAGTGGGAACAGCACGGTAGTGATTTTCAAACAGGAGCCCAGCACCCTTCAACTCTGGAAGCACAAATAATTTCAGCTGGAACAATTGACGGTGGGGAAATGAATCATTCCCTTTGACAAGAACAAAACCATATTAAAATGTAATAGTTTATTAAACAACTGACTTCAGAAGTTAAATTACTAAATTGTATCTCCATGGGTTTTAAGAAGTACTGTCTGATCACAATAATGGATTGCCTACAAACTTTTATCTTAGCCATCGCCTCCAGAGTTGCTGTATTTAATTATTTAAACATTGTATTAATGAAACATGTTATACTGGTAAGAAAACTACTTTTATCACAGCACATGAAAGAAAAAAAATATAATATGTGGTTTACAGTGTACAACTGCATTTGCATCCCCATTGCAAATAGCAAAAAACATCCTTGCCCTGATCCTCTCTTTCCAGCTGCTCTGCAGAACTAATTTAATGGCTGCCATTGTTCTTGATTCTGACTTGATTAAAAAAAAAAGAAAAAAGAAAGAAAAAAAAACAGGAACCATTTAAAACCATTTTGGTGTACCTGTTGTGCTGCATTATGACCCACTGTGATTTCAATTTATGTCACATGAGAACATGCCACTGGAGCACCAGCTTGCATCATGTGCAAAAACCTTAGCAGTGCTGGAAATTGATGTCATATCACATTTTACAATGCATTTCTATTTCATATAATGCATAGAAACAAGAGGGCTAAATTAAGATAAAGAAAAAAGAAAAAAAGCATGGCACAAATGAGGTTAGACAGAACCATTCTGATTTTTACTTGTGTCCTTTAGAGGCTGGAAACCTCTGCTGCAGAATGATAATCTCTGTCACTTAAGCTATTAAGAACCTAGTAGCAATAGCAGATTGTTAACTTTTTTTGGTGGATCAGCTACAAGAGGGAAGTAAGACACGTACTTAATTGGGTTTCAGGTGTTTGCTGACATTAGAGGAATACTGCAAATTAAGAAAACTTGGAAAACTTCTGTGTTCTGGATAGAGGTAAAATCTAGAGATGGATGCTTCTGCTTATCTGTGCTTGGAGTGGAAGTCTCTCCCTCAGGTTCTTTTCTTGTTCTGTCTTCTCCAGCTGTTATCCTGTCTTCCTCCTTGACCAACTGTCCCAAGAGGGATAAAAGAATTTGGCAAAGTGCTCTGGAGCACATGAAAGACCAAAACTTAGGTACTTAAATGGAAAATGCAGAAATGAACAAAACATTAATCATATGAGCTTACAGTTAAGCACCTCTGAGAGCCCTTAAGAAGAGAGACTTGGCTTGGAAATCTGCACTATGAACACACTCATTGAATAATCATGTTTTGTGGAAGGAGAATTCTAATGCACTGCAAAATCCTGTACAATCCAGCAATGCTTTTTCTTCTCACAAGGCACAAGAAAGAATATGCCTTTGCAAAGCACATTTTGCAGACCTACAGCCTCTTCACTGGAAAAATGGTGGTAATAATATTTCTAGTCCTTACAGTTTTGTTGCAAATGCTAATGATTACAAAGTTCTGCAAGAACTGCTTGGAGAGCATTTAAAATGCTAAAAATGCTAAAAAGCCATTCCTTAACGGCCTAAACAGTGTGTTAAAAATCTAACTGCTATTAGGTAGCAACCATTTACAGACAGAAGAGCAGATGCACTGTGGATTAAACCAAATAAAAGACCCTTTTATTACGGAAGAAAGAACAAAACCATGATCTGAGTTCTGCTTGTAACCAGTGGCACTACCAGTGATTTACTGTGTCCACTTTTGACCACTGTCCTTAAAAACAGATGTTGACTCTTTGGAGAGTAGAGGTCAGAAGAGAATGAGAATGATCAGAAAAGAAGATCTGTGAATGAAAGGTGAGGGTATCATAGTTATTCTGTCCAAAAGTAAAGAAGTCTGAGAGAGAAATGTTGGCAGCTGAGAGATATGTAAGAGAAAGAGAATAATCTGTAAGACAAGCCCAATGTGGATAGGACAAGAAATAATAGCTTTGAGTCACAGCAAGAGGGATTTGGGTTAGACATTAAGAAAAAAATTGTAATGCTAAAGAAAGTTAATCACTGGAGAAGAACATTCACCTCACCTGAGGAAACTGTGGAATCTCCACTGCTGGGTGATTTCAAGAACAAGTCATGCAACTAGGAAGTTGCAATACTAAATTCAGGAACACCTCCACGTTAAGAGCATCTTGCTTTATGATGTGCTTTTGGAATGACATGAGATCCAGCCTATCCACATGAAGTAACGAGTGTTGCTTTCATGGGCCTTATGCTGTAACCACACCCATGCTCTTGACAGAACCATACAAAGACTTCTCTCTTTCATCTTGCTTCTTTATTGCACACTTCTTAGAGTACCTCAAAGGAAGTTGAAAAGGACCCCCAGACAGAAGGAGAAGGGTGAGAAGAAGATCTCTATTTTGAACAGAAAATGCATGAGTGATAGAGAGAAGAGGTGAAATTCAGACAGGTGTTTATGATGTTCTGGTTCAAGTTGATCCCCAAATACTCATGTTTGGTAGAACTTCAACCTTTGGGCAGTGGCTTGAAAGTAGACAGTATAACTTTTGGTGCAAAGATGGTGCGAAGACTCCACAAAATTTTGTTCCCTTGATTATATGAGAAATTGGAGCAAAAATTTTCCCTTCACTAGCTTTTCTTCCTTTGTAACCCACATAATCAATTCTGGGTCCCAAGGCCTTTTGTCTCTGCTTTGTCTTGGGACCTTTCTCATGACTATTTCTCTCATTTTCTCCTATTCTCCTAGTCTGTTTCTTCTTTCACTGAAGCAAAAACCAGTCAGTTCTAAACAACCATGCAAACCCTGATTTTCCCACTAGAAAACCCCACACTGCATTTATCATGGGCTGTGGTTGTGTCTTTGGGGGCAGGGTTTACTTGAATGCTTTTTGACATAACGGGTTGGAAGGGCAGGGTTTTGGAAGACTAGAGTCCTGTTTGTCAGTGCACCACAACACTGCTGCTTGAGCTGTGATTACAAGAGAAGTGGGAGTCAACCAGCAATGAGCTTTTGAGGCTGGATTATTGACAGTTTCCTATAGAGCATTTTGTTCTTTATGTTCCAGGGAGTACATAGCACTTTGGGTGTACGCTGACGGCCAGTCCTTCATTTGGGAGAGCGGAGGTGTGATATTACACTTCTGCTTTATCCAACTTGTCCTCCAAGTGGTAAACATGTGTGTGGGGGTATGCACATATGCAAAGAAAACTTAAAATAATTTATGAAGGAATTACAAAATCCAAGATGCCATCATTTTACTTACTAAAGAAAAATATGAACAGTAAACAGTACTGCACTTCAAATTACACCTGGGAAGAAGAAAATCTTGCTGGACTTAAATATACTAACAAACTTACACTGCCATGAAACAGTGTGTTTGAGGACTTTGATCAGACCAGCTACTCAGTTGTTCTCCTGTTTTGCCAAGGCATTATGATGAGAAAGCATTTGTAAGTCCTGATGTAAGAATGTACCATGGGTTATATTCCACCCAAAAAACTTTCAAGAACCAATATATTAACCATATAATGTACAACATGTCTGAGTGTTAGGAAATGATGTGCAATTTTCCCTGTTACTGAAGGTGAGGAAGTATTCATCCTCCTCCTGCCCTACCTTTGTCCTGACCCTTTCAGATCTCCCATGCCTCAGAGGTCCCCTCAGCTCTCTCCACTCTGAGTTATCTTTTTTCAATCCATTCCAGCAACACAAACCCCAAACCAAAACACATCAGCCAAACTAGAATAGTGTTAAAATTTAGTGGAATTAGATGTATTTTATGGTTTAAAACACAGATTTTTCTTTCTGCTAACAAGTAATATTTATGGTCAAGAAAGCTTTAAAACCCCTCTCTCAAGATACTTGATCTACATCTACTGCCTGGACATATGGTTTTGGATTAGAGTGGAGTGAGAGCTGATTGTGGGTAAGTTGTGAAGCATAATATTTTTCCTTATTGAAATTATTTGGTAGAGGTAGCTAAAGAGTATTGTACTCATACCGTAGAAAGAGGAGTTGTCAATATATAGTACTTAACAGCATTACGGTATGGTATGGGTATCACACTGGGAGAAGACTACTTCTTAATGAAGACTTATTGTTGCCTTTGAAACTGGAAGGTAAATTGATGCATTTATCTCACAGCATTCCAATATCAGATACAAATTAATCTTAAAATATCACCATAATGTCATTCTTCCTATATTTTCTAAGAAGGTCTGTTCCCTGAATTGTCTACAAACTGCCCTCTTAACCCTAAATATTCCCCCCAAATTCTGAAAGGTAATATGTAGGGAAAAGTACTTGTAAAAATAACATGGCAGACCTCGCTAGAACTGACAAAACCAAGACATTCGCAGCTAAGACTGAAACTCCATCTTTGAGACATCCCATTGTGCTTTGTTGCATTTTAATAAGTGTTCATCTGACCCTCCGCCAGTTAATTATGAGGACCTTCAGAATTTTGTTCTGGCCCCCTTGCTCTTCAGTACTCATGTGCTTCTTTCACTCCTATTTTTAGGGACCTTAAGGTGAGTTATCATTGTTAACCTGCTAACATCCAGATCTATTTTGACCTTTTAGCTATCCTACTAAGATGGCTTTTAGTCTTCTTGTCTTACCACCCTAAAGTGAAAGTTTGGACCTTAATGGAATCTCTTAAGAAAAAAAAAAATAAAAAGAAAGAGAGAAAGTGAGAGAGAAGAATCACAAAAAATCAGATCCCTTCTCTCCCTACCAACCTCCTAAATAAGTAGTTCCAAGTTTTCAATTCCGTTAGATGAAAATCTGTTTATCATTTACAGTATGGCCAACCAAATTGAGATAGTGGTGGATCTTATTTAGCCATATCCTTTGGGTCTTGGTTTTTGTTTTTTTTTTTTGTTTTTTTTTTTTTTGTTATTTAGGTTTTTTCTACCCTTTTGAAGTTGCTTATTTTGCTTTACTTTGGATTTCCTATTTGAAAATAAGAGGAGATTGTGAGGATGCTGGAAATCTTCCTGTGGCACTACTTCTCTTGTTCCAATTTTAAGGTGCAAGAATCCCCTTTTATCACCTCCACGGAGGTAAGAGCAATACCTGTATCTAGGAAAATTTTAATTCAGCGGAGAGAAAAAGAAAAAAACCCAACCCAACCAACCAAAAAACCTATGGAAGAAAATGTTTCCTAGTACCTCCTGACTTCCTGTAGCTGCCCTCTGCATCAAGATTTTGTGGGTTACTCCTGAAAGAAACATGGATTGGAGAATGAATTAATTTCCTCCAAAATGTAGCCTGCCACCGATGAGGAAACATTGCTCTGCTTGGTAGGAACCTCTTAAGCGGACAGAAGTAAACCTAGGCATCACTGAAGAATAACAAACAATTCTGATTATTTGGAGGTTCCTGGATACAATGACGATAGAGACAGTATTTTGATATGCCATAGACAAACACTGATACTGTTATTCTTGTTTGAAACAGCCCTCTGAATCTTCTGAGATTCATCCATCACTAGAAAAAAATTAATGAACACTATTTTACTAGTGGAATTTTCCTATTGAATGTAAATGATTCCAAAAGTTTATTTTCAGAATGCTTCACTCTTGCCTTTGTCAGACAGCTGGTAGAGGGAAAGGGTTTCAAAAATAAAGAAAATTGTATGGAATGAATAACCAATTGCGGTAGATGCTAGGACATTAAATGTATTTTTATTGTGAGGACATAGTGTTGCTGTAACCTAACCTTCTCCACCCCCATAGGGTAAAGAACACTTAATGAGAGAGAGAATGCTTTTATTAATCTGTAGTCTGTTTCTGTGTTATATAATATTCATTAGACATTCACTAGTAATTTCTTCCATCTATCCCTCATTTCAGAGACAAAAATACTTTTTCAACCTTTGATAAGAAAAGACTGATAAATAGTTAACTAATGTCTATTTTTTTTTCATATGATCAATAAGATCTTGACACAATTACATTCCCTGTTTTCTGGGAAGCCAATGGGTATTATTTTTTTTTAGACAATCTTTAAAGGTGTGCATTATGCATTACCAGTACTTCAAACTTTTCTTTGAGGATCTGTCAAACCGTATTCCTCAGAAGAAGTTTTCCTGGGTGTAGCTTTTTTCTGATAAAGTCAACTCGATGGTAGAAATCCCACTGGATTATTAGAGAGACCCTGAGATTAGCTCAGTTGATTAGGGCCTGGTGCTAATAATGCCAACCTTGTGGGTTTAATCCCTGTTATGGGCCATTAACTTAAGAGTTGGACTTTAGGATCCTTGTGGCTCCCTTCTAACTCAGAATATTCTGTGATACAAATAGCATGATTTTCTGTTCACTTTTTTCCTGCAGTTTCCAAAGTGCCTTCATTTCCCACTCAGGAAATATTAGATTTCCTAGTAGCTGCTGGGCTGAGCTCTTTGGTTTTGCCTCTACTCCTAAACAAAGTTAATGCCAGCTTGTTGTCTCTGTTTTTTTAGCTTTGGTCCAAAGTTCATTTTCTGTTTACATTCAGACATTTGATCAGCTACTTAGATGGTTTTACTAAGTTTTTATTTAAAACAATAATTAGAGGAAGAATACCTTCTTATAGCAGAGAATACCTCTTTAAAGCTAGGAAAGCCCCTGTTTTTTTTTTTTTTTTTTTTTTTTTTTTTTTTGTGAACAAGAAAGAACTTTCTGAAAGCCTAAAACATTATAGAATGCAGGGTTAAGTGATGGCATTGATTTTTATAACACACTGTTACTTCGGTCAACTGGAACGGTAAGGTTATGATTAACTTTTCTCTTAAATGCAAATCTAACTTTGATTTTTTGCTTTATTATTCCTAAGGAGATTGGGTAAAAATATCCCAAACTAAAGTAATTCTACTTCTCACCCTTTTAGGGCTGTGAACACAATGGGTTCCTATGCTCATACTTGCTGACAGGATATTACTGCTTTCCTTTAAAATATAATTTTATGGTATCTGCTGCTAGTCAATTGCCCTTTGATACTTAATTTTATAGTATCTTCTACCAGTTTCTTAGACCTTTTTTATAGGTGTTGGTAAACCAGGTGTATAAAGCAAGAACATCAGCATGAGAAGTTTGAGTTGAATGAGTTGTCCATTAATTCTGATAGTAGGTTCCAAGTCCAGTGTTATGAGATTTCTGCCACCTTTTTCCAAAGGTTTGTTAGCTAGTCTGTCCTGGCTTGCCCAAAGGACTTCTGTCAAATTTTTAGGCCCCGATCCTGCAGTCAAATCTTCATGTTTGAGATCCTTTTGACCTCAGGAAGTTTTTAAGCAGATTTTAACTTCAGACAAACATGAATTCGTTCCAGGAGACAACCAACTGTGTGGCTGCTGAGAAATTCAGATACTCACAGATCACGAAATGCACTGATCATGCAGGTTTTGGTCTCCTGTGTGATTACAGTAACTGTATCTGCTCTTGTTTGGCCACAGGGACCCTGGTGACCGTGGCCTCTGTCTCTGTCTCTGTCTCTGTCTCTGTCTCTGTCTCTATCTCTCTCTCTCTCTCTCTTTCTCTCTGGATCTGTACATACACACTTATACATGCATACATATATATAGCAGCATCATGTGACTAATTTACATACAGGTATACATATATACTTATCTCCTGAGTGTGTTTATCTACTTTCCGATTTGCTATATATTCTCTGTTTGAGATGATCTGTTTTCTCCGTAGGATTCTAGGCATGGATATGACTTGTCTCAATCTCACCATCTCATTCAGGTCAAGCAAAAAAAGTGAGAAAAAAAGTGAAAGAACAGAGAATTACTAAATCCTTTGCATTAAAACATAAACGCATGAGTAAATATGCTACGTGCAAAAGTATTTTGGTTTTTTTTTGGTGCATTTTTGTTTGGTTGGTTGATTTTTGTTTTGGTTTTTGTTTTGTTTTGTTCTTGGTTTTTTTTGGTTTTCAGTTACAGTGTGCTGGAGGTTTCTGAGTTGGGATTTTGGATTTGATTAATCTCTCAAGCACACAAATATAAATAAGGAAGAACACCGAGAAGTCCACTGAGGACAGCCTTATAAGTCTATCAAAGAATGAAGTCTTTGCTTCTGGACTTTGGGCTAATATTTTTATAGTTTTCTTTCTGTGGAAGTGACAAATGCAAAACTGGCTTCCAAAACTCACTCACTCCTTTTACTTATCCAGAATATGACTGTAAGATGCAGTTCTAATAAACCTATCTAAAAAAAGGAACTCTGATTTCCTAAGAGCACCAGAGTAAAGTTTGCATTAATTCCTGATTACACGCAACAGTTATGGAATTAATAAAAAGTATCCACATAACAAAAGTTAGCACATTCTAGAGCTAAGATTATTTTACCTTACCATAATGAACATCACTCTTTTAAAAGATAGTTCATCCCTACAAATAAAGGCACAATACTTCTGTTAATTTCCTTGAGTATTTCATATAAAAATATGGTGTATTATGTGATATATGTTGCACTGTTTGTTTAATTTATTTTTTTCAACGCAACCATCAAATTAATGTAAAATACTCTTTATGCAATAGAAAGCTTGCCAAGACTGAGTTCAGACATAAACAAACAAAGATATGTTGTCACAAAGTACTGAGTTTAGTTTCTGTTAAAACTGGTGTTTAATTGTTAAAGTGAAATGATGGTAAATGTAAAAGTGGAACTAATTTTTATAAACTCTGATTAAAATGCAGAGTTGATAATATGGACAACATCTCAATGATACCTGAGGGGTGAAGCAGGAGGATTAGAAATACTGAGCAAAACCCCGCGGAACTGATAATTTTCCCCACTGTATCCTTTTAAAAAGGTGCAGTTCTTGTTTCTTATGAATTTAGCCTCTTTATAATTTACTTACTTCCTCAAAATTCTTAAAGAAAATGTGACATCACTACAGAGAGTTTGTTTAAAGTGTTCTTAAACTATATTTTACTTTGCAAATATCTCTGAATAACAGAAGTGCAGGACTAGATCCTGCCACTTGCAGGAAATCCTGCTGGAGTTCAGCAAGGTGAAACTAAAATTTGGCCTACCTTCCTTTTTAGGGAGGGTAATGAGTCATATTTTTACCTCTCTTTTTCTCCAAACTTTGGTTGGATGAACCTTTGCCCCCCAACTCACTTTTTTTTTCCTTTTTTTTTTTTTTTTAATTGAGGAAGATGGAGAGAAAGAGAATTTTCAAGTTACAAAACTCTACCATGCAAAGATTCACATGGTTATGCCAAGGACCTTCACCCCTGGCCATCTCAGAGAGTCAGAAACTGATGAAAGGTGTGAGGTTGAAGTAACATATAAAAGCTGGGAACAAAACTTGCTAAATTGAGCGGCGTTCTAATTGACCGTCAATATTCCACAAGACCTTGCTGAATAACCTGCTGTTGCTACTATCACCTACCACTAAGGCATGTTGCACAAAACAATAATAATTTTGTGTTTATAAATCACCATGAAGATATACATTTCCATATGATATCAGTGCTCCATAAAATTTTCTACTTTTGTTTGTTTGTTTGTTTTGTTTTGTTGAAAGGACTGAATTTTTCTTTGGAGTTGTAATTGTAGTCTACCTTCCTAGGAAAACGGGACATTGTCCATATTAAAACACACAGCAATCAAAATTAAAATTTGCTCTTTGTCTGAGATGAATTTTATGCCAACTTTATTTCATATAAAAACCCTTTCTCCCTAAAACAATATTCACAGACAAGGGATATCACAGCTTTATCAGAGAAATATACTTCTAAGGAGTAAGTTTGCATAGTAAGGTCCTGCTGCCCTGTACAAAAGATGCTCCACAGGCTAAAAGTAAGGTCATTCCCCACTGTCAACACCTCCTCCGAAAGATAGGACAGCAGCAGCAGGGGAGAATGCTGTACACCCTCTCATGTAATGCAAACTGGCTTTAAGATCAATACTAATATTTAGAGAAAGAAATATTTACTTATATTCCCCATGCCAAACACTGCAGCTGTAACTATAAAGCATGTGAAGATGTCAAAGCAGCTAGACCCCTTCCTAAAAGTGTTTTTATTTATTTTTTTTTCTTCTAACTCTAACGTGTCACTGCTTTTCTGCCTAAACAGCTCTAAAGGACTATGAAAACCGAAGTCCTTCAAAGCTTTTTAATGTTTCCTCAGATTCACAAGAAAATTCTGCATAACAGATCTCCTAGCTAAATCTCTGAAGCATTGCAAGCAATACTCACATAATTTCCCATTAAGTCAGTATTTGTGTATTCAACACCTAGAAAATAAGGAAAGTGAATGTGGATAGGGAAGGGAAAAANGGGGAGTGCGGGGGGGGAAGGGGAGAAAAAATAGACAAACCCTGCCCTGAAACAGCCATGCAGCTATTAAACATATGCCAAAGTAAACAATAGTGTGAGGGTCTGCCATAGCTTTGCCCTGCAGGTAGACGGCAGGCGGCACAGAAGGAAAGCAAATGGCAAGGAAAAGAGAAAGATGGTACAGGATGTGGATGAGATGCCGAGCCCTGAGAGCATGAACGGCCTGATTGTGATCCTCAAGTCACACCATCAGCCATGCAAAACAGGACATACCTTTCTGGCTTGTTGGTTCTGTCGGCTGAAACAAAGCAGTCCCATTCTCAGCAGGAGGCCAAATCAAAATGAAATTTTATTTAGTCTGCACTGTCCCCAGATTGGGTTTCAGAATGACTGCTTTAGGAGATAGCATGGATGTGGCTGATGCATGCTTTGCATATGAAACTGCAATAGAGGGGGGAAAAAAAAAATCTACATAATCAAAAAAATCTGTACCGTGTGGATGGTAAAAACCCCTGGACGTTAGTGAAGCAGCTACAATGGATGTTTTAAAATATGACCTTCCTGAAAAAAATGCACATTTGTGCTCTGCAATGTTATTTTCAATAAATATATATTAGATCATTTTGCATGTAATTATTCAGAAGCTGCCCTGAGAGACTGAAATATCAAATAATTTTTCTTTCTTTTTTTTTTTTTTTTT
>VXAY01007229.1:24915-81158 GCA_013399855.1 Oxyruncus cristatus | reverse complement strand
TTTTTTTTTTTTTTTTTTTTTTAACACAGAGCAGAATTACTGTTTGGAAACAAATGCAGAGAAAATGTATATCTAAAGAGGATTTCTGTGTCTTGCAGTGGCTGGGTGTGTGATTTCACCTCAAAATCCTCTTCAATTTATTGTTTTGTTTAAGTCCTGTTTCCTAGAGTACCCAAAGAAAGGCCTACTGCAGTAAAGAACATCTGCTTTTTGTGCCACTGATCTAATGCATTCCACCTTGCACTTTTAAGAAAGGATACATTCTTTGATTAGACACACTTAATTTTACAGACTATTAATAAATAAAAAAGATCATCAACTGATCACACAGTATTTTCATTAGAAGTTAGAAATAACTTACAAAGGCAAGGAATAGTCTGCTGAATATGCAGGGCATACACCATGTAATGCCTTTGTTGTCAGTTATGCTGCAAATGAGATTTTCAAATAGGATTTGCAGAGGCAGGGCAGTGATCAACACAGTGCAACATCCAGGAAAGGGAAGTTGAGCACAGTATTCTGTGAAACAAGGGGGCAGAAGGGAGCCTGTTTGTAGATACATATTATTATCCATAGAAAACACTTATCAGGGCTTGATTTTGCTACACCAGCTACTTGGAACTAGGTGATACCAATAATTTTGTAACTGCACATCTGTGTGGGCACATGTGTTTGCATTTATCTGTGTGCAGGGCATGTAAGCCTCTAGCCTGTGCACATGTACACACTTGATTCTTGCGCTGTGAAAGACAAGTAAAAGGCAGCACAAACAATACACATTTTCAATTGACAGATATTTCTGTGCTGAAACAAGCAGTGCTAATACCGTTCTCTATAACTCTATAGCATATGGACAGCCAAAGAATGGGAAAGAAAAAGAACCCAAAAAAACAACACCACAAAATCTTTCAGAATGCAAAAATGCAAGATCCCAAATAAACAATATAGATAAAAACTTGCAGCAATAAGGAGACACAGTGCAAATCATTCACACAATGTGCTTTCATACAGCAATGACGGAAGTCACTGAAAACAATGCAACCATGTGCAGATACTCCTTAGAGAAACAGTCGAGCAAATTTTGTAATTCTATCTCCTGTGCTATGCAGGCAGAGTTTGAGACCTGCCTTAACAAAATATGCGAGAATATTGGTGTTTTAAAATTAAGTATTAGACATTATGGAAGGTAACTTCACAATGAGTTCTCCTATTGCTATTTAAAGCTAGAAATCCATAAGGAGCACAGTGAAAAATATAACATTTGTTCTCCTTATGTCTTTGAACAACTGTTTTTATATTTCTAGTCATCCTAACTGTTGTTCCAAACAACATATTCAGACAGTCCCTAGCCTCATGCTATATTGTATTTATACTGATGCCTACGTTATAGTGAAGCTTCAACTGCATTGAATTAATTTGATTTTTTCGGGTGCTATTATTTTTATAAATGCCGCTTTTTCTTTCTTTTTTTTTTTTCCTTGCAGAACTTCCCACTTGAGGGAAAAAGAAAGATGTGATTGCTTTAAAAACAGAAGACCAAATACAAAGCTAGTATTCCCAAAATTCAATGCACCTGGCATTCACTTTATACCTAATAAGCATCCGTGAATATGCAAATGTTCAATGTCTCTAGTAACCTCATTAATTTATTCCTCAGGCAATCAAAGAATGTGAACCAGTCCTCTGCTACTAATACTGGAAGTGGTACGCTGCTCAGCATTGCTAGAATCATCTGAACGCACATTCTACATACTGAAAAACTGTTTCATCTTTCTCCCTTCCTTTGCCACTGTAATTCAAACAAAGACTTCCTACCTCAGTTTACATAACTGACAGCAAAAGTTGAAAAATGCCAAAAAATAATTAAGACATATGTAATATATATCTATATCTGCATGTGCACACATGCACACTGGGAAGATAAATAGTTTAAAGAGATCTCTACAGAATTCCAGTTTGAAAACCATCTGAGTTTTCTTATTTGTTTATTTGGAGAGGGGGGAGCTTGGGCTGGATGGGGGAGGTGGGGGAGAAATGACCTGCCTCCTACTCGGAAAAGCAGCTGAATAATCTTTTCCTTTGCCCACATTAAAAGCCCTGAATAATGTTTATAAAATGTTAGGGAATCCCGGTAGGTTTCCTATTTAACAAGCCATGTATGACAAATCACAGTGTAATGTACTACGTTCTTAATCTTTAATTAGAATGTGAATATCTGCGCGAGAACGCAGTTAACTTTGACACATTAAATCTTCTGGTTAAAGTGCCTTACAGGAAGTGCAAAGATGAAACACTGCAACAATCTACTGCCTCTCTCCATTCACCCAGACAGTTGGGGAAGGATGATAACATCTTGTAATACCTGCTCTGTAGTAATTAATCGCTGTGGTATTTAGGACCATTCAAGTAGACAAATATGACAGAGACAGGGACAATTAGGAACCTTGTTCAAGCTACATTAACTTTTCCAGCTATTACAACACAGCAGCTCAAGTTTGCTTGTAAAAGCTGCAGAGGGATTGTTATGCATTAGCCGTGCGATTATTAATGAAAGAAAAGGAGAATTGTGTTTATTGTAGTTTGAAAATTGCAAATAAATTTCAATTATCTGCTATGTCATTTTGTTAAACATGCATTCTGGAAATGCCTTTGTACTCTAAATCATGAGCTACTTAGAGCAAACTAATACTAGAAAGCCTTTGGGAGATACAAAGTCAATATTTTAGTTGAAATGGCCCTCTTTCCTGTTCAAACCAGAGACAGACAGAGCTACCTGAAGATGTTTCAGATAGTTAGTGAACCCCACAGACACTGGCATTCACCCTAACTCCATGTACCAATAGGTAGTTGGATCATACTGTGACATATCACTGGTGGAAGGTGCGCTCTGCTCCACAAGAATAAGCTCAACTTCCTTACTCATGGCATGCATAAAGTGCACACAGATAAATAAATAAACAACTCGGGGGAAAGCCCCTCAAAAAGCCCTTTGCCTCTTTCCCATTATTGCCACAGTCGTCACCAGAACAGATCGAATGAAATGTGAGGAGAACATTTGGGATTATACATTGTAAAGGTTACACACTGCACTTCCCCATCAATAAAGAACAGAAAATGCACTTCAGATTATAAAGTTTTTGCTTTAATTATACATTTGAGGCAGCATAATTTGCCATGGCCGTTGGTACCACACGAACATGCATCAGTTCTCAGTGTTAAAGGAGGATAGCCAGAAGACAGAACTGGACAAACATTGCAAATACTTCAGCATGGGCATTCACTTGGTGGATGTTTTCTTTAAAGAAGAGAAGAAATCACCTAAACCTGTGGCCCCTTTATGTTCACTTTTTGTGAATATTTGAACTAGAGTTTCTTAGCAGCATGAATGCTTGAAGAAAGCTAATTTGAAAGTCATACGTGTGAGTGTTTGTGGAAAACGAATTCTAAATTTGCATGTGCAAATATTTGCACTGGGTATGCTGTCGTTTTCCCCCAGTCAGGGAGCAGCAGTGCTGCCACGTGTCTCACCCCACCAATCCTGCCTGAGGAACCCAGCTTGAGTTTCAAATATTGTGTCAAATTTGCCTAGTGAACTTGTTTACGATTGAGCCCCAAAGCAGAAAAAAAGAGAAGTGTTAAAAGTGTATGAAATGTACTTGAACAACAAATGTTTGCAGAGATGGGAGATGCATAGCCGGGCATTTTGAAAGCAGAAACAGAGGCATGCTGGCACAAAACAGAGTTTGTTAGTAAGTGTTTGCTCAGCTCTGGTAAGACTGTTTTTACCTCCTCTGCCCTTCCAGAGGGTGAAAAAGAAAACTAAAGGGTAAAAATACCACTCAGGACAGGAAAACATTTTCTTTCCATCTGCCCACTTTATGGTCAATCTATTGAAATATTACCCTTCAAATTCAAAATATTTGTGATGCTTGACTTGCTTTCTGAATGTGTAGGACAGAACTCTACCATTCATTTGCAGGTGAGGTCTTCCATGTTTTTATTGTGGGGTTTTTTTTTTTTCTTTTCAGTTCTGGTAGTTGCAAAGTACATTGCTTCATGCATGCCATTTGCTTCAACCTACTTCATTGTAGTCTAGCAATAAAAAGAAAAGCCAGCTTAGCCCGGCAGAAATCTGCATCCCCACCCCAGAATCTGTTGTCACAAAATGAAGGAGGGAGGGGGCTGGGCCGGGAAGGGTGGAAAGGGAGGAAAGCAGCTCAGTGCACAGCAACAATTCCCCCTCTCAGCTGAGCTGCAATGATGTCAGCTTTCTGATTACAAACTGCTTATTTATGCTTCAACAGCTGCCAAGAGCAGCAAATAAGTGGCTAAAAGAGTGTCTAGACCAGGCATTCAGGCCCCTATTGTTTGCTGGTTGTTACCTGGTTGACAGCGATGGGTACAGCTGCCTGGTGTGAAAGAGAGCAAGGGATGGGGAGGCAGTGATTGACAGAAGGGCCCTCGGGGTCAGGCACAGCCAGCCCCGATGGCCCCATGGCTTTATGTTCCCGGCTCTAAAGGGAAAGCGATGGCTCTGCCTAGAGGTTGGAGGTGAAAGGAAATGTTTGAGGGTAATGAAAAAAATCCTTTAGCCAAATTTGTGATCATGAACAGTTACTCTGGGGAATTTAAGCCCAAGTGTTAGGATTTTTCTCTATATGCAGAGATGTTATTGGTAGCCACCACAGGAATAATAATGTGCTACATGTGCATGGTCAAAAATGTATCTTTGTGCAGTCTTTCACACAGGTCCTCAAAACTACTGGTAGTTTTATTTTTATTTAAGCTAAAAACTGATTACACTGCTAAAACCTGGTACTATGCACTATGTAGAAATGCATTCTGCTTCAGCGCTGGCTTTAAAAACATTCCTAAGTTTTTCTGAAAAATATTCAGGTATTTGGGAGGGAGAAATAGATATTCAGATTAGAAAATCATCTATTAAAACTTCCCAAATACTCACTCAGTGAACTTTGCTCTCTTCATTTAGATTTTGGAGGGACAGTGTCTCTGAAAACAACTCCGTGGAAATGACTTGCCAGTGAACAGGCCAACCAAAATCCATAAAACGCCTTTTTTAGTCGCTATAGAGATGTCCTCATTCTGGTTTTTATCTCACAGATGCTAGTGTGGTCCAACATAATCATACTGAAGTCAAAGGAGTGACATTGATTCAAGCCAACTGCAATCACTGGCAGTTTGACCGAATTTCTCACCTCCTACCTTAGCCTACCCCCATGGCGGAATACTGTTCAGCAAAGAGGCAAAATCTCTCAGAAGTTTTAAAAGGATGAAGCCAATGAAATGTTTTTAATAGAACAACAAAAGCAGATTCAAAAGTCTTTGAACAACATGCAAAACTATGAAGATACAATGTACCCTGGGAAAAATGAAAGCTTTATACTCAGTAGCAGGTCCACTGCTATCTTCAGCCAAACACATGAAGATTAAGTTTCTGGAGCATCCACAAGCAGAATTAATCTTACTTTCCTATTTGGCTTTTTCTGACACCATGTGAAGTCCTATGCCAAGAAAAAAGTTGATTTTTCAGAACTTGTTACATATGACTGAATTATTAAATGTTTTATGACCATATGGTGTAATTTTTTTACTGTAGTATTTGAAATAGATTATAATTAACAAATGAGTAACCTTTCCACAGTAAAAGATAAGAAAACACTAAGAAATAATCTGGGCATCAGTAGCAACTAGAGAGGTAAAAGTACAGCAGAGCACCTGAGTAGCACAAGCTTGATTTGGGTATACAGTGGGCTTTCTACATATCTGATGCAAAAGCTGTAGCTGAAATGAAATCATGTTAAATTATCTGTAAAAAATAAGTTGATTTAATTAAGCACAGAAAGACTTATTAGATATAATAAAATGTTAAAAAGTCAAATGATGTGCAGTTACATTTCAGCTAACACTGCTCAACAAATCCACTAAATTTATTCCTTTCAATAATGATCTGTTTTGAGCATTTAATTAGATAAATAATATTTAATCACTTCAGCAAATTTGAACTAGAAAAATTCCTTGTCATCGGTGGTGACTCATTCTTGCTAATACCTACCATCTAGTAAAACTAGATGATCTTCTGGAGCAGAAAAGAGTATGAGACTAGTACAAATGTGTCTCTAGGCCTCATTAAAAACAAGGTTTGCTAAACAAACTATTATTTACAGTGAGAAGTGTGCATATTTTATGGGGAAGGAGCATTCACATGTTTGCCTCTTTTCAGCATCAGGCACTATAAGTAGATGATAAGAAAAGATATTCAATAGATGTCCTATAATTCATCATAATACTGTTTCATTTAATAACTACTTTGCTGAAGTGATTGGCATGATTACAGGAAAATTACTTCAAATTATCCATCTCTTATCTAGCATCTAAGATGTCCTAAACTTGCATGAGAGTTAGTATAATGGGACCTATTAATTACTAATGCTGCGAGTCCTTCACTGCTTAAATATCCTTTCTACCAGGTGTGCTGTGTAATGCAAAAAAAAAAAGAAATAGAAGCCAAAATGATCGCTTTCCAAGAGAGTGTCACCCAAAGTTTAATAAATGAAATACCAAGTGCAAAAATCTGTCTCACCCATCAGATATCTAGATGTTAATATATTTTTCTATGTTTCTCTGTATTTCTATCCTTCTCATATGTATGTACATTTGCAGGGGTGTGTACTTGTATAAAAATAAGTATATGGAAGTATATGGTATACATATATGTATTTATTTTCTACTCAGAAGTATTGACGTTCAGGGTTGCTATAAAAGACAGGCTAAGTACATAGCCCATGCCCTAAAAAGCACCTTTTAATCTCAAAACCCTATCCGTCAAATGCTATCTGCTCAGCAAAATTTACTCCTGTGAGTAAACACTTCAAAGCAAAGAAGTATTATTATCTGTTAAGGATGGGGAAGTTAGAGCAAAGATGGCCAGAAGCCATATTTTTTCTCTCTGCAGTCTGGATTTAAAAGCTGATGTAAATTAGAGCAACCTTACACTTACACCCTTGGTTTTCTAAGAGCCCTGATGTAAAACATCTCGGCAGAAACCAGGGATAGGTCTGTCCTATCTTTCTTTCCAGCCCACCTGTGACGTGCCCATAATTCAAAGGGTGGTTATGCTGCTTTTTAAAGCCACCTAAGATGCTGAATGTTCCCTGAGGGCCAGATTCTTCACTGTCTTACACCTCAGAAACACAAATTGTGCAAAGGAGACCCATGCAGTTACAAGCTCTCATTGGTGCTGCTCTAAACTCCCATTGCAGAGGCCATGAAAAATCTTGCTTTATTTTATTTAGAGAATCCAACCTCAAGTTCATGATCAACTGTCTCCCTCTCTCTTCCTTACTAATTTTTTTATCGTCACACTACCTTAGTTCTATTAATTATATTTGCAATGTTGAAATAAAGATACAGTAAATGTGGAACAGAAAAAAAATACAAAGAAAAACCCCAAACCAAATGGAAAAAAGCATATTGAGACCCCAGAAAAAATTTATTGTTACTGACCAAGCAAGTGACCAAGTCTTTGGGTTTTCTAACAAAATCTAGTTTGAAGTGTAGCTTCCAAAAGGAAGGCGACTTGCCCAAGTGAATTTGAGGTAGGAAATTAAACACTGGTCTTCTAATACCCTATTTACCAGAAGATGTAGAACAAAACAATCACATCTACCATACACAGAAAATCTAAACGGGAAAGACATTATTTAACCGCACCTGAAAAACAGCTGGGGGCCTTTTTAGTATATTCTGTACAAGAAATGCAGGTAATTGTTTCTAAATGGGCAAATGGTCTCAACGAACAAGGAAACCCAACATGTAGAAGCATTTCTGGGAGAACATTACCTTTAAATAGGCTGTTATCTATTAAGTATAGGGACTTACAGTGAATTGTACGTTTTTGTTCTGAGTGACCACAACCTGCTGGTGGAATGCTACAACTATAACATCTGAATACGTGACAAACCAGCTTAATACTTGATCCCCTTGCTTTTTACAAGTGAAAACTTTCAAAACTCTATAGTCTTGGCTTTTTTACTTCAAGGTGACAAAACCTTTTGGGATTCACAATAAGTTTTATGAGGTTGTCACTACTGAAATGGTACAAAGCCTTCTGTGACTGGTAAGCTTCCACTGTGGTTTTTCTGTTACAACATAAACAAAATACTGCCAAGGGATGATACAGTGGGCAAGTGACTTCATTAAAACTCTATTATTTTATGCATTCATGCTTATTTGGGGGTTGGACTTGATGATCTCCTAGGTCCTTTCAAACCAGTGTGATTCTGTGATTCTGTGATTTACTTTATGGACTAAACAAATTTATAATTCTGCAATTACTAATAAGTACTCTGGTATTAGAAAATAATATGTCCCTCTATTCCAAAAGTTAGCATTCTGTAGTAAACAAAACATTTGTAAGAAATTCCCCTATATGGCCAGGTGCAATTTTATCTGGTTTTTCATATGTGACATTCCAGAAAACTATTACCTGGCCAATAGACCTGCTTTTCAGTGCTGGCTGTCAACCATATTGTAAAATAAAGACTCAAGCAGTTGTTGAACATTACGAGCACCATGGTCATTGCAGGCTTTGCTGAGCTCCCATGGCCAGAAACACCTTCCTCCCCCAGCATGTTCCACACGGGCAAAGGTGCCTTCAAAACTAGTCTGGGCATAATGTGAAGCAACCTTTTAGGTTACCTGTTGAAAATACATCTTGTCCTCCACCTGAGCTCACTGAAACCAGAGATCTATCATAGCTGTGCATTGTTAAACAAGGTGAAGTGATAGCTTCTAGATAATCACCTCAGCTTTTGCTTAACATAATAAGGTACAGTATTTCCCAATCAGATAGCTGTGTGAGCATCATATCACCCTTGGCACCCTTGGCTTTCTAGGAACTTAAAATTTTGCCAACACAACAGTGATTCAGGCTTGGGATATTTTTGGTTGTTGTTTTTCCCCTCTTCAGTACATCTCCACCATTTAGTAGACCCTGTGTGTAACAAAACCACAGAAATGATTTGCTTCATGTAATTCCTTTACTACCTTACCTTAAAAAGGCTCACAAGAAACAGTGCATAAGGGATGCAGCAGGATGGAAACAGAATTTAAAACATAATAATTAAAGCTAGCATCAGTTGACATTGTTAAATAATAATAAGGGATATGCCTGAGAATGCAAACTGATTCAGAAGAAATTACTGAGATCTCTAATTTTTGGATCTGCCTGCTTCTTTCCTTCTGGCAGCCTGTAATTCCCATATTCTGAGGGCTTTAAATTTAATCTAATATTCAACAATATATACAATCTCTGCACTGAAAGTGGTCTACAATTTGACCTGTGTACCACAACCCAGAATGAAGCGTTCCCATGGAATAATGGAATGGAATGAAGCCAGGAAATACCTTCAGCTGTCTCTAAATGGAAAACAGTTTCAAAAATCTTCTTTGGTTTACAGTCTTCTCTAATGGATTAGAGAGTCTTGTCCAATGGATCAATCAGAGGACTGGGACAACAGCAGGAGGAAATGTTGGGAAGCCATCAAGCCCACTGAGTGGCTAAAACAAATTGTTATGCTCAGTGCTAGTCCTTTTAGATACATAGCTAAGGGGCCAAATTCCCTGGGCATCTGTATCAGCTTCTGCTGATATTTGAAGTAAATCCTACCAGGAAAAGAATGTCTTGGTGGTTCTCAATGCTTACCATATCAGCTGGGGTACAGCCTCTCAAGGAGAAAAAACATGAGTTTCTTTACTGCTTGAACTAAACAGCCTGGATTTCTAGATGAAATATCTGGGAAGTAAGTCCTTTGTAAGTCAGTTTGGGGGAGGATACTCAACACATACAAAGAGTAGTTGGCAGCAAGTAGAGTTGGTAACTCCTACGGCCTTGAGGAACTCAGGCTTTCACCCAGTTCTGCTGCTGGAGGAACTTAAGGACTTCGTGATGCTCTTGAAATCTCTTTCTTTCTGTTCAGTTTGTATGGCAACTTTTGGTCTCTTTGCTTACAGTGTAAAGCTCAGTAGAGGATACTGGGAGGCCTGTGATAAATGAGGGGATTGCTTTGCTACATATGTTGATTGCATAGTGTCCTGTGCTTCAAGAGATTGGATTTGATGATCCTCTAAGCTCATTGGCCTATAAGAGGGTATCAGCAAGAAGCATGGTGGAATCAGGATACCAGCAGATGCCTCTCTAAGAAAAAGCAGCAGTGTTCTCTACTGCAGGCACTGGAGGTATATCCATCCCTCCTAACACTATGAGCTTATACTGCATGCCTGGAGGACAGAGAACCCCAAAAACAATGTGTCTGTTATGGGACCTGGGGACACATCCTCATGTAAAGATCTGCACTTGTGGCTAGAAGTCTCCTAGCATAAATCAGTGTAAGATTTATTAGGTGAGCAGAACTCCTCTTCCTTACCCTGTGTTTTCCACGTAAGGCATGTGAACTCCCACGTGGGGTGCACCATGGAGTGCCCCCTTCTGTAGGAAAGAGATGGTCAAAAAGCACCTATCCTGGCCAGGAAAGATGAATGACCCTGAGGTAATTACAGTGTGTCTGGAAACAACAGCTTCTTGTACCCCCTCGTAAGACCAATCTAAGTGGAAGAACAACTGTCTTAGTGGAGACATACTGACCTAGAAAATTTTTTTGCCTCTGATTCAAAACATCATAAGTCTTGCTATTTCACTGAGAAATGCTGCTTCCAGGTGATTCTAGGTGGCACACGGAGTAGGATGCACTAATGTCAGAGCCCTGTGGACCTGAAAGTGAATCCCTGTAAATAGTGCTTCATCATGCAAACAGGGATGTCACCTCTGTGCAGGCAGATGGTGGTGTGAGTGGGCTCTAAGCTTCACTACCAAGTTGAAGTGAGACAGCACTTGTGACAACTTAATGCTGACTGAGTAACATCAACACAAGTCTTCTTTTCTGTTGTAGCTGTCTTAGGATGTCAGAAGATATGGATCTGAGATTGAAAAGACACTTTTGACAGCATAATGGCTGAAACAGTTTTGAAACATTTAAAGCAACAATAAAACGCAAAAGGGAAAAAAAGGATGAGGATAATGGGGTGCGACTTCTCAAAGGACATGAGGTTTCATTTCTCTTTGAATAATTTTACATCTTCCGAACTACTTCTTTTTGAAAGTGCAAGTCACAATTCTCCAGAAAAAGTCTGCCACACACCTAGGCATTTTCTGCAGGCAGCACTCCATAACTTTTTCACTGTAACTCTCACCTGTTCTAGTTATGTTGATTTCATTTGCACAGGCATAAGTATGTTGGAAGATTTTTTTTCAGGATGCTCATAGTTCAGATGCACTGTTCGGCTTCCTAAAATCATGACTGACTTCAAAACCCATAATAAAATGAAACAATAGACTTAGAACTGCACATATTCATGCAAAGAAAACGGAAGAGGTGTGCAGGTCTTTAAACACAGCATCCAGAAATCTGTTTCCTTGTAAGCCTGAGTGGTTTTAGCATGATTTTGGCTTTTAGAAAACAGAGAAACAAACCAAACTCTGAAACAAAACCTTCTGGTTTTCACACCTGAGCTCCCTACAGAGGACCTCTCAATATTCTGTAGGAGTAATCCTCTGAAAAGAACAAATATATATAGAAATGTGATTAATGATCTAGAAAATGATGGTTATATCAAAATATAAATAATGATTAGCATTTTGGCAGACTCCATGTTTAACCTGTGACTTTGTAACTGAACACTTTCAAATTGTTTGGGGTTCTGCTGCTTATAATTTTTTGTTTTTATTTTATAAAATCAATACATTCATCTCCCCTCCACCTCCTTTCAAGAAAATATTTCTTTTTATGTCAAGTCTTTAAAAATACAGAAAAAATCTGAAAAAATATAAAGAAAAGGCTTCAAAATTTACATTTAAAATTCATTCCAGATTTGTTGTATTCATTACTTTGATGTGGAGTTCAGAGGCTGTATTAGTATTGTACTTCCACTGCAGTGTGATTGGACTTTCAGAACACTATTCCACACAAATTAAAGGGAGGTTTAAAAAAAAAAAAAAAAAAAAGGTTTCATTCTGTGAGAAGTAGAGTAATTAAAACAAATTTAAAATCATTAAAAGAAATTGATAAAGCTAGCTATTGTTTTCTTCTTCAAAAACTTAAGCTTTCTTTTCTATTTAGCACATTAATACATTTTTTCCCCTGTTGGAAATAAAAGCTATAGGCCCAGTTCTGTCATGGCGGTGAGCAGGCAGTTGGATACGGTAATGCATGCCTGAAGCCTTCACCAAGGATGATAAGCCTGCATGAATTTTACGAGTCTCAGTATCAAGGTTGCCCTCGCCCAAGGGATTTAAGAATAAGGGGGGAAAAAAGAGAAGGCAGATGTATGAATAACTGGCATTGTAAATCTTCACCGTGGCAACCTACAGCTAGAAAAAGTCTGTGATGGGTTCATGACTTGAGAAGAAAGCGACACAGCAGAATGTGAATGGATTTTCTTCAGCTACTTAATACACTGCTTAGAGCAGCTTAAGGGTGTGCATGTGAGAGAGTGTGTGTGTGAGTGAAAGAGAGAGAGAGTGTGCATGTGTGTAAGGAGGGGGGGATCTGTGGAAATTTGTTAGAAGGAATTACTAGTGTTATACAGCTTGCTAGGGTTTTATTTTTTTTTTCTTTTTGGGGGAGGCTGTAGGGGAGGAGGAATACCATTTAGTCTCAGAATATAAATGACTGGAATTTGCTTGGGAAAAAAAAAAAAAAGATGGTGGGGGAGGTGCATAGAATTATGCAGGCAAGTAACAATGAGCAAATTGGACCCTTAACAATACAGCACAAGGTCATAGTGAAAGTCACCAGAGTGGGGTGGTGGGGGTGGCTGGTGGTAGAAAACAGATCATGATAAATAGCTTCCCATTTTGCAAAATCTGTTAGTTAATGAAAATAAGATGCATTTGAGTTGTCTGTGAACACCTGATTTTTTTTTCCCTTTCTCTCTCTCTCTCGCTCTCTCTCTCCCTCTCTCTCTCTCTCTCTGGTCCTGCTGATGTATGAAAGCAAAGCACTGACTCTAATTGTGCAATTATAAAACGGAAATGATGCAGGTTTGGTAACACAGAGAAAGAAGGCAGCTCAATAACATTGTTTAATAACAAGCAAATAAAGCTCAAAGGGGAGAGAGGTGACTATTTCTGCTTTAGACTCATTAAGGAACCTGAAACATATTGTAAAAGAGTGATATTTAATTATGGGCTGGACTGATAACATGGAGCAGGGCCTCACTGGGAGAAAGAGACCCTATGCTCCTAGGAGTGAGCAGCTCCAAACATCAATTACTGTGATTATCTACCCCGTGCTTAGAAAATGCACCCGTCTCCATGTTTCGGCAGCGACCCGTAAACAGGCATTGCATAGGCAAATTTATGGGCACAGTCAGCTGGGGCCAGGTGGGAAAGCGAGCTTTCTATTGGAGACTTCTGTGCAAAAGGAGGAAAGAAGCAAAAGAAAGAAAAATCTGTCTTCTGCACTACTGAAAGAGCAATTTATTACAGAGCATTTGCAGGAGACAGCATTTGTTGCCCTGCTGCCTTTTTTGCCTCTGTTGGCTGTCTGAATGAGAAATGGGAGTATATTAACCAACTCATGGGTTACAGAAGACGGCTTGGCATGGGCCCATCAAACTTCGCCATGCTAAGGCAAGTCAAAGGTCAAGAGAGTGTTAGCAGCTGAGATTTAGAACCGAGTGCATCTCTTTAACCTTAACTGCTGGGAATGGATGGAGTCACTTTATTTCTTTAGTCAGAAACTTAGTTGCAGTGAAAGATGTCATGAGGAGGAGGGTTCCATCCAGCCCGGTGCAGATGGGAAACTAT
Organism: Oxyruncus cristatus; assembly: GCA_013399855.1. Taxonomy (NCBI): domain Eukaryota; kingdom Metazoa; phylum Chordata; class Aves; order Passeriformes; family Cotingidae; genus Oxyruncus; species Oxyruncus cristatus. Next base: position 67,273 of record VXAY01007229.1, on the reverse strand, counting down.
TTAATGCAGTGAGACATCATATTCTTTAGGGTCACATAGATAAACTTAAGGATTCTGCGGCTGGGATAGGGCAACTCTGGATGTATATACAGACTGGGGAATGAGATGCTGGAAAGCAGTGCCACGGAAAGGGACTTGGGAGTCCTGGTCAATGGCGAGTCAAATACGAGTCAGCAGTGCCCTGGCAGCCAGGAGGGCCAACCGTGTCCTGGGGGGCACCAGGCAAAGCATCACCAGCCAGTCAAGGGAGGGGATTGTCCTGCTCTGCTCTGCGCTGGTGCAACCTCACCTTGAATATTGTGGCCGTTTTGGACGCCACAATATAAGAAAGATATTAGCTATTAGAGAGTGTCCCAAGGAGGGCAATTAAGATGGTGAAGGGCCTTGAGGGGAAGATGTATGAGGAGCGGCTGAGGTCACCTGGTCTGTTCATGCTGGAGAAGAGGAGACTGAAGGGAGACCTCATTGCACTCTACAACTTCCCTGTGAGGGTAAGAGGAGGGGCAGGCACTGATCTCTTCTCTGTGGTGATCAGTGACAGGACCTAAGGGAATGGTCTGAAGTTGTGCCAGGGAAGGTTTAGATTGGATATTAGAAAAAGGTTTTTCATCCAGAGGGCTTCCCAGGCTGCCTAGGGAAGTGGTCACAGCACCAAGCCTGCCAGAGTTCAAGAAGCGTTTGGATGATACTCTCAGGCACTTGGGTGACTCTTGCGGTTGGTCCTGTGCAGGGTTAAGAGTTTGACTAGATGAACCTTGTGTGTCCCTTCCAACTCTGAATATTCTGTGATTCTGTGAAGAAACAACATTGCTGTGCTGCAGATCCCTGTTTTCCTAGAAGCTGGATGTTTGTGCATCTTTGTTAATACATCACACACCAAAGAAATAGAGACTAACAAAGAAAAGTAGGGTCAAATCAATCCGAAGCCATTTAATCTCTCCTTCTATTTGCATCAACATTATTTTCACTGAGGAAAATCCTTAGTAAATGGAGAATTGACATGTGCACTGATGACATGTGCACTGAACTTTAATGGCAAAGAGATTTCTCTGCCTGGAAAGGCAGTGTGTGAAGCACAGGTTGCCATGACCTGGTTCACAGCATTCCTGGCTGCCTGGATGTGACACAAGGCCATTGTATGGCCTAGAACTAACCACCTCAACTGTGTGTCTTCCTCCCTTACTAGTCCTTCTGCACCTGTGAGCTCCTTGAAACAGCAAGGTCTGTTTCTGTGACATTTGCCACGTGTCCTGTTTTGCCTGTGGGCTGCAGGAATCACCAGGGAATGGTTTGGCTCCACACCTAGTTCAGGCACTCATTTTGGGTGTGAGTTCTATTAAGACATCATGGTACACTGTGCACTCAAGCATGAAGGTTTCTGTGCAGAGAACCATTTCTCACATTATTGGAAAGAGGTATGTCACTTTCTGTTTAAAAGTAGCCTGACATATACATATACCTGGATGCCCAAGCATAAGACAACAGTTTTGATTAGTTTACGATGAAGATTTGAAATTCCATGAGACACTCTGAAATGCAGAGCTTAAAGGGGAAATTTAGCTCTAAGTAAAGTCAAGATTTCATGCAATGTGTATTGAAGGAGAGGTATTATTTGTTGAATGGGATAACAGCCTGGAGAAAAGACCTGTTCTGTCGATCCTCCTAAATCCAAGCTGAGTTATTTTAGACAGCTTTAGATATTCAGTGTCCATGGCCCTCTACCGTGGCTTGTCCACTCTCAAACCAGTCAGGTCAATAGTGAGGAAAAGGGGATGAAAATACTTAAAAATAAGTACAAAATTCCTGGGATTTGAGGGGAACCACAGTGTTTAGGCTAAGAATACTTCAGAGTTTTTTCTTTTTCTACTCCTCCACCTTTTGGGTCTATAGAGCCCTTAATACAATGGGTCTTAGTCTGTGACAGAGAATAAGCAAAGAATTAAAGAATTAGTGAAGCTTTTTGAATGCTTAAAAGGACTGATCTCCACCTGCTGACTGTGATATAACATCTGTAGTAAATGTTCAAGTACTGGTTGTCCCTCTCAGCAGCTGAGAAGCCAAGAGTTCATTGTTCTGGCCTGAAATTTTATATACAGGAGAGATAAGGATAGAGGAGCTATGACATACACAAAGGCAAGAATGCAGCAAGGTACACAGTAACATTAGGACTGAAGCATTTCCAAATCAGAAGTCATCCAGCATTGGTCTCAATAGCATGCAAAGGAAAACTACAGGAGTAATTAAACACACTTTATTGTTAATTATTCATGGGCAACATACCTTTGGCTCCCCAAATAAGTGGGAAGATTAAAAGGATCATATCTCACCTCTATATCAGTAGCAGCCCACTGACCACGTAATTTAAACCAAAAGTAAACAGGTTGGGGAGTGAATAAACAGGAGGTAAAGGAGTTGGAGAAGGTGATTGAGAAATAATCAGAAAGAAGGATTCCATACTACTCTCCCAGCTCTGAATTATAAATACCTCCTTTATATCCCTACCCCACACATGTAGTGGTACATAGACAATTTCAAAGAGCTTGCAAATGGTTTGGTCAGACACTGGACCACTAAAGATAAAGAGAACAATTAAGAATATTGCATAAAAATGAAGCAATTTCTTTGCATCTGCATTCACTATGGAGATGCCTTTCTCTAAGCCAATTATTTGCAGATAATAAACACAAGGCAGTATCAGAGATCAAGTTGTCAAAAGAAAAGGAACTTAAAGAAACTGACAAAGAACAAAAGAAATAAATCGCTGGGATCATCCATTGTAAAAGTTTCAAATAAACATTAAACTGGTCAATTTGGAGAAACATCCTCTTCCATAAAACTGTCCATAATGTCTCACAGTCTTCAGAATACACATGCAATCTAAAGAATTATAGATCAATTGACCTACTTCAATGTAAGATAAATCATCTGAAAAAATAACTTAAAATGAAATATTTTAACAGAACATGGCATAAGAAACCAAATTGCATGATTTTTTATAAGGTGAATTGTTATTCTCTAATCTGTTGAAATTCTTTGACAACCAAAGAGAAGGCCAGAACTTTTACAACAAGCTACCAGGATTTGCAGAAAAATGTGCCCTAAGCAGTGGGCTTAAGGACTTGTAAGATTCCCATCTCTCCCCTCTCCCACCTTTTCACACACTAACCAACAAGGTGTGATACAGTCCTGGAGCACAGGACAGGAGGGCATTTGAGTAGTGCCTATCCAGCTGAAATCCATGCTTTTGCCTGAGAGAGGTTCCAGAGAGGACAGAAGACTTCCACTCTGAATTGCCTTTTGAGTCAATGGAAGAGACTCTCAATAACAGCATTGTTTTCTAATTTAAACATCAAGTTTTAAAGTTTCTCTTTCATAGACAACCACCCAAAGCAGAAAGGCCTGGCCAGATTTCCAGCCTTAATGGTGCTATGATTCCATGGGTTTACTTCTTTTTTTTTCAATCTTGCATTTTTTATTTTGAATGTCTCCACTGTAAATTGTTATTTACTGGTCAAATAGCACTGAGATAGTAGAGGAGATGTAAAGGATGGCCTCAGGGTGTTCTGACAATACAAGTGACAAAGGGGGTAACACTCTGCAGCCCAATAGTGCTCTCCCAATATCTCTGAGCACACAGGCTGTGCTCATATTTATGCCTAACCTACTTTCTAGTCACTTTTTTTGCCATCACAGAGCTTTTGTGGATGCACCACTGGGGGCAGGGAAAATGGAGGAAAAAAGTGTGTTCCAATTCTGTAGCTATTCACCTGATTCTTTTGCAAATTTGGCCCCATACTCCCTGTAATTCACCAGTTGATAGACACTCAGGAGACTCTTGCCAGCTAACATTCCTGTCAGCCGTGTCCCAAAGAACAAAGGCAAGCTGAAGTATTTTTTAATTCTACCCTCTCAGCTCATCAACGCTGAGTTTACATAAAACTGTAAGAACATTACACTACACACACTGCTAATAATCAGAAACGGAAGCTTTGAAGTTTCCCTATTTCACAGCTACTGCCATGACAGATGCTTGCCAGGGAAAACTCAGGGGGCATTTGTTTGCAATCATTTTGGCTAAGCATAGTGCCCATTGTGCCACTTAATATTTCAGCTATCTCTAGTGTAATCAGGGAACAGCAGTTACTTATTTATCTCACGTCTTGCTCCTTGCTAGCTACCTACTATCGCCAGCATGACCTCTGAAGCACACACATTAATTTTACCTCAGTATTTCTATAGCATCAATTAATAAAAACTGACTATGTTTTCAACAAATGCACATGTACTGATAAATGAGGGTCCTGACTTAATTGCTCTGTAAATTAAGAGCTCACAGTAGTGACAATAGAGAATAGTTTTAATATTTAAAAACTCATTAAATTTGTGTACATTTTGAATAATTAAATCACATGGCCACTTTAAAGAGCTAATTTAAGTTTAATTCTTAAATGTATATCACAGAAGAACTTGATTTGCCGAAAATTATTGGTTAATTTTCAGAACAACTTAATTTAGTTCTATTTTTTCCCTGAAATTCTCTATTTATTTATATACTTTTCTGTCCCTTCTGCCTGCCAGAAATTCCTTGCAACATCAATTCTGCAGTGGTGATACCAACCTGTACCTTTGTTAGTGTCCATAGAAAAGAGTGTAAACCTAATGTTAGTTATGTGGTTTTCTCTTTGTGGATTATAACTCCATATTTTAATCCTTCAGATCTCTATCAGATCCATTGTTTAGATTTAAATAGATGGTCATTTTGGAGAAAAGAACTTACTTTTTCTATGACTTGCAGTTCTGTGGAGATGCAGTCCAAATACCCAAGTATATGGTGTTTTGACAGAATTTGCAAGGGTTCATGGAAACCCTATGTCCTTATAATTATGTAAACTCAAAGGTAGTCAAGGTTAAACCTTCAAACTGTGGGTAAGTATAATTTCCTTTCCATTCAGAACTACGATCTTTAATATTTGGTGGTATTTTGAAGAACAATATCTGATTTTCTGGCTGTCAGCAGAGCTGCTGCTGATAAAAAATGGTTCACCCTCCTCACTTGATCAGTTTTGGGGAGTTTAAGGGGTAAAATTCAAAAGAGAAATCTGGTTTCGTTTATGAAGCTTATTCTGTGGGTAGGACAGAAACAATTTTCAGTCAGAGTAATTCACCTTTGTGCAGTTAACTTCTCTTTCTCCTGTGGCTCATACGTCAATCTTCATATTGTTACTAGTATTTAATCAGTGATTAAGCTGCCATAGAGTAAATACAGACAGATTGTGCTGCAACACTTCTATGTTCTTTCAATATTATGAAGTGTAATATTCAGGTAGGTGCTTAGTTATCAAAGTGATAGACACTTAATATCTGAAATAAATACAACGATTCTTGCTGAATCATTGCAAAGCGACTTGAATGTGTAGTTGTAGTTGAGGAGATGAAGTGTTGCTCCCTAACTTTTTAATCAAAAGGGGAAAATAGTACAAATGTTATGTGACTATCTGTATGCTTTTGAAAAATTAGATGCCTTCTGATTTTGTCTTCCTTGTGCACTGATTATCTAAGATGCTGGGAAAACACATTCTGGAGGAGAAGAGGGACAGGCATGGTCTTCAGAACAGCACATATGAACCTGTATTGGTGAATTTTCACAGAGTGCACTCCAAACTCCTAGTCTTGAGTAGTCCCCCAGGAAAACTTAATTTCTGTTGATACTCGTGTGGATAGAAACATGTCCTATCACTTGTGACTGCTCAAAGCAGCTCAGATTTTGGCTATGAAGGACTTAAACTGCTCACAGACTTTTCAACAACCACTTGTGGTGATCTTGTCTTTAATGCCAAATAGAGGTGATGTAGCCTCTGCTTCTCCAAATTCCTCATTTAATTACTCAGATTTCATATTTTACTCTTTGTAACCATAGTGCTGCATGGGACAGTTACAGTCTGGTGATTCCCCATTATAGCCTGAAGTCTTTTTCAGGATCATTGTTTCTCAGAACAGAATTCCCCATCCTAAAAGCACACCCAATCTTTTTTCTTCACAGAGGCATGCAGCAGTGAAGTGTATTTTGTTTGAACTGGAGTTTGGTTTCCCAAGGAGTTCTAATCTCTCTAAGGAATAATGCTGTACTCTCATCATCATTTGCCTCTCCTACAATCTCTGTGTCATCTGCAAACTTTGTCAATCACCAGTCTATGTTTTCTCCCTGGTAGTTGACAAGATGTTAAATAGTAAATGGTCACAGCTTATCTTTGTGAGGCTTTGATAGAAACACACCATTTACAGCCATATTTGTGGGATCAGTTAAGTACTTTGAATCTATTCAAGGTGTGTCTCACACACTTTCTATTGCTCTACTTCAGTAAATTTATTATGTTCAAGACTGATTGATAAACTTAACCTATATATGTCTACCATGTTGATATGATTACCCATAACAACCAAACTTGTCATCCTCCTGTGTCATGATGTTCAGAGGTTGTGAGGGTTCTGATTAGCAGATCTGCCATTTGACAGAGCCATATGTCAGCTTTTTCTCTATGGTACAAAAGAAACAAAGACTACAAAGGCTACTTGGAAACCTCTGTTTGCTGCTGACTGGCTTTAGGTATGGGGAGCTTTTTCCCGGCTGTGATAATTCCTGGTTTTTCTATTTATGCATGTTCAGCTGGCTAACAAATGGACTTCTGAGTTTTCTTCTAGGGCAGAACTGTATTTGATCTTGACAACCTTTTTCTGATGGGCTTCCAACATCAGGTGGCTTTTCCAAGACACTATATTTCCTTAATTTACTTTTCTTGCTCTCCTTTTTCACAAATGAAAAAGAAAGAAGAAAAAAAGTGGCAATTGCTAGCTAGCATTTGTAGTGATATTCCATTTCAATCAGGGAAATATGGAAATTTGGGAACAGAAACTACAAACTGAGAGTAAACCAGAAATGCAACAACACCATGACTTCTAAACATACATATAGTATTCAGATACTCATTATTTTTCTTCCTCTTTCAAAACCTGACTATATTCCTCAGCTTAACATGAGAACAATCCATGCTTTATCTTCTTAAGAACAAGGTTTTAAGGTCCATAACACCTAAGTGTGTTTTATTGTTCCATATAAAGGACTGAATTTTCCAACTCAAGTCCTTAAAAGATTTACAAAATTTTATAGTCCTTCACCTGATGATGGGGGAGAGAATCAGAAAAGTGACATTATTTGCAGTAATGTACAATAGTTGTGTTTAAACCATGTGAATTGTGATGAAAGCAATGTGATAAATTGTGAGGCTTCACAATATCTGGCAGCTTCCAGCAGCACAAGCTGGAGGATAAGAAAGAGAGAAGAGCACATTAGAGAGCTGAAGCTGCAGGGGAAGTTAAGCAGGCAGACTATAATTACCCAAGGAGGGTCTTAACCAGGAGAAAAGAATTAACACCCATAGTCTTGTGAAAATTGCTTATGATCTGTAATGACACAAATTGGCGTATTAGCTTGAGCTTTATTGGTGAGACAGCATTAACCAGTGGAAGGTGCCTCTTAAAATAAGCATGAGATCTACTTCTGGTATCTGTTTTGGCCTAATTTTACGGCTTCTTGAAAGACTGCAAAACCTGTACCGAGATACAACGCTCATACACAAATCCCTTCACACTGTCGTCAGTTTCACCTCTGGGGCCTTTCATGGGAAAGGAGCATCTTTACATTTTCTGGTAACACTTTGTGCAGCACCTGCATTTTCTGAGTGCTGTCCTAAACACTTAACTCTTTGTTTGTTGTGCTGTTCTTAGCTAATGAGTTGTGTCAAAATCAAATGTAAGGTAAAAAGGCTATGTAGTGTTACCCGATCTAATGTGCTTATTATGTGCAATTAATACCAAAAGAATGTGTTCATAATAGCATCTTGAAAAAATGCTTAATATATGTAGTAAATAGTGTGAAGACAGTATACAAAACTCCACCCCACAGAAAAGATACAAAGACAAAATAAAATAGAATTTGTAAGGATGATAGAACATTTTATTTTAGTGGTGTTTTGTATGATTCTGCAGGAAGGTGATTTTTCTGTTAAATATTAGTATTCTGATTCTACAATCATGGGTGCCAGTGAACGAATCTTGACAGATGGATGGTAGATGCATTATTATATTATACTCAGTAGGAAGTCTCCATACGGGACATTAAAGGAAAAGAGAAGCGAGATATTTGCTGCTATATATTATATATGCTAGGAAGCAGAACTTTTGAATCATCCATCCATGTTACATTTTGAACATGTTTTGTTTGATACTTTCTTTGCCATGTTTTGCTTTTTATTTTCACAAAGCTGATGTCCTACATTGACCTCCTTCAGCAGTTCCCCTGTTCTCATACATCCAGACCAATCTCAGAATCTCATCAAAATCTTCACAGCTTATAATAGATCATTTACATATTCACAGATGATATCATAACATTGCCAGGAAAAAAAAAGTCATGGCATAAAATTCACTGACCAAGGTAAATTAACATGTACCTTAAAAAATAATGCACACAGTATTTTGAGAATCTATATGGGTGTGTGTACACATGTGTATAAACATATTATGGACACACAAGTATTCATAGGTGTTATATACATATAAATGTACACACACACACACACACATCTATTTGTATTTGACATTTCTTGTTCCACCTTCATCCTGGCCATTACCATTCCAGTAATGGATCCTGTTGTGCATTGAAATTCCCATTGTGGTCCATTACCACTTCCTTCGTTGACAGCTCTATTGCTTCACAAGCTATTGTGCTATGTATGACATTGATTTGAGACACTGGATACACATTAGCAACATCACAACACGCATAATAAACAAGGTGTCGCTCTGCAGTGTGTATTAGGAATGGTGCATAGCCCACTGCAGACTCTACACTTGGGAACCACGGGCATTCCTCCTCCTGGGGGTTTGTCCTCCAAGGTCAATGCCACTTTAGAGCTGGCATGACAAAGGTGAGACTGTTCCTGGCTGTGGGGTCCTGCCCTGGCATGCTCCCCTAGTAAACCCCCAGACCCAGGGACCTGCTACCTTTCCAGCACCTTGACTGGTTTATCAACTTAAGCTGTAGCAAAATGAAAGTTTTTAAATATTTTTTTTTCCTCCTCCTTGTAGTTCACATGCTTTAGTAGAAAAGGAGATGAAATCAGGTGCTCTCAAACAGGTAGTTAACTTGTGGCAGCCTCCTCTGCTCATATTTGCTCCATGCCAGCAAGACCTTCTTTGGTGATGGTACCCTCTGGGGCCCGATCAAAGACCATTAAAATGAAAGAAAACTTACTTTTGACATTAATGAACTTTGACTCAGACCTTAAAAATTAGGAAGCAAGAGAATAACAGCTGCAGTGTTAGAAATAGATGAAAATCTTTGAAGTGCTGTGGTCCAAAATGCACTAATCTTTACTTGAGAGTGTGCAAGTATGAGCAGCATGAGGAATATTGATCCCCTTCAGTTACAGTGAGCAGAGAAGCAACAGCATTCCCCAGCCAGGAGAAGTATTGTGTCAGCAATCTAATTCAGCAATGTGTACTTTTGAGAGGCCACTAACACAAGGAAAACTAAGAATTCTCAAAGTATTTTCTTAACTCTGTAGCTCCAAGAGGAATGCTTCTCAGAGAGCTCAGAGAAGACCTGTAAAAATTAGCAAATTAGAAAAAAAACCCCAACAACCATAGGCTAGGATTCACACAGTGCGGAAATGATAGTAGTGTTCCTAATTAATATCTGTTTCTTGATTGAAATATTACAGAGAGAATCCATACCCGCTCTGTGTAAGCACTCATACAACCTCAGCAACTTCAAAAACTGTTCCAGTTGGGTAAGATTTTCCTCTCACTCTGTTTACCTTCATCAGGAATGTTGGTGAATGCTGCAAATTCTTGTTCAGTGCATATCCCAAGTATCTTCCTGCCTTGTCTCTCCAGTCGTTTGTTCCTGTTCATTCCAGCTTTCACAGTCCACCCACCCAGGTCAACTGACTCAGCTGAGGACATTAAAAGCCTTGCAATTCTCACTCCTAACTAAATTACTTTGCTCTCTCCAAATTACAGACTGCTCATCCTTTGGTACTTGCAGTGCTCCACCATTTCTCATTTCAACCTTTCTGGACTCCATGACAAAATGTGTCCTTATCTTGCCCCTCATTCCTACTGCAATTCAGTGTCCAGAGTGCACAGCACAGTACACTTTTCTCTACAATTTTTCCAGAAAAAGTCACGGGAAGAAGAATGAGTGATAAGGGAAAATTTGTGGGGTTTTTTATTCCAGAAATTACTTGAGCTGCTGCCTTTAGCCAGTGTCTCACCCTCATATTCTAGTAATTTATTGAAATATTTTTAAAAGATATGCAAGAAACTGTGTGGAATAAATCCTTCTCTCTCCATTTTAGTAGATTCCTCATATATCTATTGTGTGGTGGATCACTGGGTATTGCAATCTGATTTTTTTATTTCTCTGGTCAACTCCCAGAAGTTCTGTGCTTGGAATAAAAAAGACCTGGTAGTGGGTAGATGAATGTCTGATTTTTTTATACCAGTTGAAAGACACATCAGATATGTTTCTTGTATGGAAAAATCGCTGTAAAACAGAAAAAGTTTTGTTCTTTTTCTAGCTTTTCATTTTTCCCAAGGACTTTTGCTGGTTTAAGTTGTTAAACCACATTAAACCTCACCCATTGTGTTTCTGGGATAGGGAGAGCTCAATCTCCATCACCTTTTAGCCCCTCACTAAAATGCATGCAAATGCTGCTCCTCCCAACACACAGCACTTTTCCACCGTGCCACGGGTTGAAAACGCACAGCTCGTTTCACAAAAGCAACCACGCACAGAGCAGCTGGTAACCCCGGGAGGGGCGGAGTGAGTTGGGCTGTGTTTAGGCAAGTGGCAGCTTCCAGCAACCTGTCGCTTCCCAGCCCTGGACGCCAGCCTCCACCACCTGATTCACTGCTGCTTGTTCACTGCCCCCTCTTCCCCATCAGCGTCCACAAGTATCTTACTTTTTCCAAATGCCATTCTGCTGTGTGCTTTTACCTTAAATCACCTGTGAGACTGATCAAATAATAACGAATTAGCCGTCATTAAAGAACTGCCTTGCAAACCTGTGTGTATTGCGCTACATCTCTACAGTACTGTGTCATACAACTACTTATACTTGGAGTTTTGAAATATTGATTTTTTTTTTTTTAAAAACCAGATTTTATCTGTCAAGGAAGGTTTTTCAATTGAACACTGAGAAAGAGTTGAAGGACTTATTTTCTTAATCTAACAAATTACATGTGTATTTTCATTGCTTTAACATTCTCCCTGGGGACTGGAGGACTTAAAAAAACCCCTCCAACAATGAATGAAAGAATGAACAAAGGAAATAAAAAAGTTTTGAAAGCTTTTCTTTTTTTAATGTATAATTGTTGTCAGTCAAGTAATACTCAAGCTGTTGGAATTTTTGTTCTTAAAATCATTCAAATTATATAATTGTGAAGCCCACTATAATGTTTGAAGCAATGCGCAACTGGCATAAAATTTACAGCTGTAGTACAGAGTGCTTCTAGAGGTTCATTCTAGGAAAATAATCATGATAAATTAATACAAATATAATTTTTCTGACAGTGCCATGGTAAATTATATAGCATCATCATTCAAACTGAATGATAAAGCAGGTTAGCTCATAGATTTGAAATGGTAAACCTAATTAATTTTAAAATAGACAGTATTTCAATAAATGAAGTATTTAGAATTTAAAAAGTAGTAGTAGAAATATTTAACTAAGAGGACAAGGGCCATTATTGAAATGATGTCATACAATCTGGGAGGCATTGTCATGTTCAGTAAATTAGCATGGCCTAACCACAGCAGAAAATTTCCTTGAGCTGCAATAAAGACTAAATGCTTTCAGACTCCCATGATCCTTTGTAGTCATCATTTTAAAGCACTGCCTTAGTGAGCTAAACCTGTAAAGTTTTCTTTTGAGCGGCTGTGAGTTGATTAGATCTATTTCAGCCTAGTGGTGGTAATAGGCTCCTCTCTGTGAAACTGCTTAGCCTCTGCTCCCCTGGCAGCTGGAGAAACTGGAATTAATCAGGTCTGCTGGGGACTTCTTCAGCATCTCCGCAGGCCAGCGACTCTGGAATCATTTACTACAGAATCTTACTGTCAACTCTTTGTCATTTAGGCTTTTGATTATGCTTGCTTTCTTCAGAAAAAATGGAAATGGGTGACAGATTATCCTAATGCAGAATTTCACTAGTTACTTTTATAGGCATCTATTATCCTCCTTTGTACTGTCCATAAAAAGAACGTAGGTGTGTGCAAAGATTTTTGGGGGCACAGATATGAAGAATATGCTATTGAAATTAACATATTTCTTCTAATTAAAGTATGTTTCTTTCTAATAAAGGGACCCTCCCCCTTCAAATGACTGCACATTGTTTTGCCACTAGCACAATATATAGATTTCCTTCCTTTTTTCTTAAAAATTGATAGCTGGGGAAAAAATTCTTGAATATCATTACTTACAATGATGCTGTCCAATAACACTATTTTCTATTAAATATACTGTAGATGCAGATTGTTTTTTTCAACTGTATTAAATGTGAGCCTTAGAATAAATGCATATTTACATAGAACGCTAACTACTCGAAGCTTCAATGAACAGAAAGTAAACAGTCAACATTGAAAAAAAAAGAAAGACAATTAAATCTGCCTTCTTTTCAGCATTTCATCCCACAGATTCAGGGTTCTATAGATTTGATATTCTGTAAATAGTCAATGGGCAGTCTGGTGCAGTCCTTAATGAAATCATCTCCCCTTTTGACATTCAAAAATTTGAAGCTTTATATTATAAACAGTTATGACAAACCCCACTTTATTTGTATAACAAGAAATACGGCGTGACTTTCTGGGATACAGGCTTTCCATAAATGGTATAGGAAAATATTTTTTATGAAATAGTTGAAAATTTGATAAAAAGTGATTATTTATAAGAATCTTTTGTTTAATACTTATATGCATTTAATAACAAAATATTTTATAACATATTTTTAAATAATTTTCTTTTTTATTTTTTCCTGTTTAATTTCAATCTAGAGAGCAGATTTAAACAGTTGTGTTAAAATGTAAAATATATTAAAATTTTAAAACTATGTTTAACTTCTTTCAAAAAGCACATCTAAAAAAAAAAAAAGGTTATATATTGAATGATTCCAAAATGCCCAAACTGTTCCACTATAGTTTTGAACTATTCTGTGAATTACAGAAACAGGCAACATCATCTGAGTTTGCCTCCAAACAGAAAAAGCCTCTCTCTGTATGTTCCTTAATAGACTTGGTAACTGCAGGAAGCTTGAACTCTAGACCTGTGAGATCTGAAACACACCTACCTCCCATATACCACCTAGACTTCTCATTTGTCCTTGTTTGCCTACATCTGGTTGACAAGTGAACTGGCATCAAAAGCAGAGGTTTAATTTCCTTTTGCTGACAATTAAACACCATAGTTCATACAGAGTGGGCTCAGATGATGAGATGTATGGTTATATCATTTAATTTAAATGAACTAGGTTTCTTCATCTAGTTTTCCACTGAGTTGAAGGGCACTGGCTAGAAGTTACTAAAAAACCTGAATCTCATTTTTAGGCTACCAGGTTTGTTTTTGTAGGGACTGGCACCATTGTCACTTTGCCTCTGTGTTGCCCTGTCTTGTTTAATACCTCTCAGCCGTGGCTGTTTGGTAGCCCTTTTCTTCCAGCTAAACAAGTGAGTTCTCTGGAGATCACCTCTGCTGCTCCTCCAATAGCCTCTTGTACTGTGGCTCTTGCGCCCACTCTGAGCCTCTCAGTGTCAGGCAGTGATGAAAAATGTAGTCTTCTTCCCCTCATATTCATGTATCTTGGCTCTCTGTGCAATGCAGTAGGGGCCACGAGGCTGACACAGTTTGTCATTGTCCCTTCTGCAATAAAGTGTATGGTTGGCAAACCTTATGTAACTGATGTGACTCACTAATTGAGCCATTTAACAGAGAGCAGCATGCTACCCCGAAAACATCCAATCCTGATGCTGCATCTTAATGTGTACAGTCTTCCTCACCCTCTCAGAGGCAAAAAACCCTAACCTAACCCACAAATAACTAAAACCCCCACACATAGTTAAATTGCTGCTTTTTTTGTGTCTGAATTGTGAGTTTTACTTGCTAATAAATAACCCAAGTCTGAAAAATCACAGAGGGTTAAACACACTAGATAGGTCAGGTTTATTCTGTTAATGTTCATGTTCATGTTCTCTTTCTTTATTGAATACTTGCCCTTCTTTTATCCTTAGACTATTGTGGTCATTTGTCAATGACAATTTGTTGAGTTTGGATGTGTTCCTCTTCTCAAGAAAAGGACTTCAGATTAGATCTGTACAAATATTGAGGCAGCTAACCTTGGGAAGTGTCCACTGACATCACCATTCTTAGCTAATTGCAGATGTTCAGGACTCAAGTGGTAAATATTTAACAAGGGGGGTTTTCTTTCTTCTCAGTATGACTCTCAGGTACTTGAGACAGTGCATTATTTTTAAACAAGATGCAATATATTTTAACCAAAATCTGTCAAACTGTGCACTGCAGATGTTCAAACCAGGTTGCAAATCCTACCTAAGCGTATGTGAAAAACAAGTGCTATAAAGTTGATACTTCAGATTGCAAAGCATACAACAATGCCTAAATTGCTAACAAGCTACCTGCATGTCTTATTTTCCATGCAGCTTATTTTATAACAAAGTTATACATTGCCATATTAACTGTTAAGGGTAAAGCTGTTTTTAAAACCTGATTACTGGAAATAGCTCCATCTGTTATGGTAGAATCTAAAAGGGCACTGTTCAGAAAGGGGGGAGGTTTTTTAAGCTTCAGAAGAAAGGTTTAAGTAAACCCACAGTGGTAAACAAAAGTCTTTTCTGGCTGCTGCATCTTCTAATTTGGGGTATATATCTTTGTCTCTCTTCATCTTTTGCTACTGCTCCAAATTTCATGGAACTGTATGTCTTGCTCTGTCCCAATTTCTTCTGTGGTTTGGTCTTTCTAACCCGTTTTACCTTCAAATTTCAAACAAATCCTTTAGCTTCTGTTTTACTATTTCTGTGGTTTCAGAAAATTTTTTTTTCTTTTATTTATCACCCAGAACTTCCTCTCCCATTTAATTTTGTCAGGGGCACTTCAGACATGATGATCTACTCTGAGAGACCTGCAAAACTCTGCTTTGTTCATCTCAACTTGTCCAGCACAGCCTTTTAGATCCAATGTCCCCAGAAGGACAGAGAAAAACAAGAATGATATTGTACCCTGAGGAAAGGTCTAAGCATCATCCAGTGTTCAGGTTTTCATTACTGAGCTCAATGTAGCTTCAAACTCCATATTTTATCTTCTGAAATCTCACTGTTGTCATGATGAGAATGTACAGTTGCAATAACTCTATCATCACACTTTTAAATAACATAATACAGTCAAAAATACTTTTCAGTCTTTGGCCTCTTTAGCATCAACAACAATTTTGCATTCCTTTTGTGTCAGTACATGAACAATCATATAGCTTCTGTAAGCCTGGTGGATTTTTTTTTTAATTGGTAATTTTTAATAAGTAGATACAGTAGAGCAATAAAGAGAGACATTGGAGTTTCAAATTAAAAGGGAGTGATTAAGAAGGGTAAGACTTTTGAACTGAATTGCTCTAAATGAACTGGGAGAGGTGCAAATCAGTCATTACAAAAATTATATAATTTTAGGTCTTAGGTTAAGTTCTGTGAACTGTTTAATGTTATAATTGGCTGCTGCCAAAATCATCAAGTTGAATGAAGCTCTAAGTTTAAAATGTCATAAACTCTCAGCATAAAGATTTATATAACACAGGTATCTGACCTACCACCACATGACAGGAGGTATTTGTTAAGTCTTATTTGACTTTTGTAAAATGGAAAAAGAAAGGACTACAGAAAGAAAACATACATCTTCTGGACAATATCAAAACATTATGAATCTAATCTGATATATGAGTGATGAATTCAAAAAACTGTGATAAACATAGTTGTTTCTTATTAAAAAATAAGATTTGATACTCCAAGTGGAAAATTTATGTGTTTATTTTGACAAATGAAGGTGGTTAATGTCAAACTTCAACAGTGTGTATTTAGCAAGAGTTTCATGGAACATTTCATAAACTAAGTAACCTTTTTTTGAGGCTTTGCAGCCATTCAATAGCTCTAACCCATACACATCTTTCTTGTAGGAATTTTTTACACTAATGACCAAAACCTGGGTTTCACTTGATTAATCTGTACACTGAAATATAGGGTCAAATCATGGTGTCACTTACTGACCTAAAGAAAGCACAGTGTTGCATAGGGTGTTGCAGTGAGTTCAGGGGGACAAGGTAAGGACTGGTAAACACCACCATGCAAAATGAAGTAGGAGATAACCATCCCTCCAAATAAAGCCCTACAGCTTGGTGACTTGGTGATGTATGCAAAAAATTGCAAGCAAACCCATGAAAAAGTTGTAAGTAACACTCTTCTCATTCCATACACAGTTAGCTTGAAAAAAAAGCTGTAACTAGAGTACTCATAAGATATCCTATGTATCTAAATATACTCCCCTATTTACATGGGTAAAGAGGAATTTCCCATATCTACAATCGGTCTGCATGCTGGTAGGCCCTTCCATAGTGGAACTTGCATCGGGCAACAAAGAAATGGAGTGAAGAAAGATGTATAAAAGATTTGCAGTTTGATGGCCAGTGAAGATGCCTACTCATCATTTACAATCTCATGATACCTAATACAGTCACTTTGTTTTGAGAGAAAAAAAAAACAAAACTAAATAGTAAATTATCTTCAGCTGTTCTAAGTGTGGCAGATGATCTGGTCCTATCCTGTAGTCCATAGAAAAATAGCTGATGCTTCATACACGACTAGGTAATGATGTCTGTTTCTTGTTTCCAGACATTTCTATGGTCGCATTCCTTTGTTGAAAGGAAATGCCAGAAGCCAGTAAGTACCTACTGCCTGCACAGTATTCTTGATATGAAATCATACAAGCTTGGACTCAAAAAGATGTTTTATCTAAACTCCCCCAGTCAGGCCGTTTCTTAATTTCTGCCTCACAAACACTTCTCTAAATAAATAACTTTGTGGCCATACGACTCTTAGAGGGCAGTAGTGTAGTTCTGTGTAGTTGACTGTGTAGTTCTGCACAAAGGAAGCGGGAGTCACTAAACAGTGTTTTATTTAAATGTTGTTCTTTGTATAAAAGCACTGAAAATCAAAGATCTTAGAAAACTGCCCGTCCGCCCATATTTACTTCTCTTCTGCTTTATTTTATTCCTGTTAATGAACTCACTCCCAGCCAGCTACATTTCTGAGCTTTTGCTTTAGTCACTGAGACCTTTCATCTCCTACCTTGAGGAACTGAACATTTAAAAATACAGTGATTATTATCTGCCCCCTTCCCCTGCCCAACCACCCAGTTCTTCCAAGGCAAAGAAAAATATCCCTCCCAAACATCCCTGGATTCCCTTCTGACCAAATTTTCTCCACCCCCATCCCAACATTTGTGCATTGTTTTTTGTCTCCTCTGGTTAGGTCCTATCAGGAAACTTATTCTCTTTTACTCTAGACCTAGCTCTTAATTACCTTTTACCATTCAAAAATACAGACAGGAAAAGCACTGAAATAAGGAGGCAGATACACTTTCACAGCAGGAAAAGTACCACATTTATGCAGCAAATTTCTGCGCTGTATTTCATAGGCAGTAAATTTCATACATATGTCTTTTTACAGGTACTCATTTGATTTCAATAAGCAGGAGAAACATGAAAAAATTAATTTAATTTTTCAGGCTCCTTTTGTTTTTTCCTTTTTTTCCAGCAACATATCTATTTCTCAACTTATTTATTCTGAATAAAAACGGCTCTGAGAACTAACAGTTGCCCAAACTAGGCAAATGTACATCTCTTCTGCAATTAGTGCAGCACTCAGATTCACATACAGTTTTGTGGGGCCGAGACTATTTAGTCTCATTATAAAACTTACGATTTTCCTACTGTATGAGATAAGAGCAGGGTTAATGGCAAATTTCTGCTTACTTCTTGCACTGAGTTCAGAGGTGGAGGCTGACGCAGAGAAGCCTGTCTGCAGTCCCTGCTTGTAAAGCAGAAAAAAAACCCCAAACCAGCCCAGTATACACCACTGTGCACAAGCATGCCAAAGCCTTTCCATTTGCTTTCAGGGGTTAGAAACCAGAATTGTTTTGATAGGACAGAGTTTTCTGAGGACTGGCATGCAAATGTTCATAACAACAGCCCCACTTTGCTCCAGTTCCTGTTTATTACTTCTTATTGTTTGTAGTATCCGTAAATCCCTTCAAGGCTTCTGTTATTATTGAAGAGGAGCCCACCTGGGAATGTTTAGGTCCTTTAGTAATAGCCTTAGGCCCAAATCTGGTGTCTACTGAAAAAGGATTCACTTCTTTTAGGAAATACTGATGACATTTCGTTAGGGCATAAAAAAAAAATCTGTTTCAACTTATAAAAAAATGTGCTAGATATGTGAACAAATATTATAGGTTAGCA
Organism: Oxyruncus cristatus; assembly: GCA_013399855.1. Lineage (NCBI taxonomy): Eukaryota > Metazoa > Chordata > Aves > Passeriformes > Cotingidae > Oxyruncus > Oxyruncus cristatus. Next base: position 48,646 of record VXAY01007229.1, on the reverse strand, counting down.
CTTACTGTATACAGACTGCAGGATACACACAGAGTTGTCCTGTAGTCCAGTCTTCTTTTAGATGTTTGCTAAGCCCTTAAAAAAGATGAAAAAAAAAAAAGGGAAAAAAAGAAGAAAAGGACTTCATAATGTTCATAATGTTTTTAACTATAATATAAAGCTACAGATCTGCTATTAATACAATTCCTCTTGCTGTCTGAGGTTTGAGACACACATGTGTAATTCTTCAATGGCATTCTGTGTGTTATCTGGAAGGTCTCTCGTTGCTGCTGCATCAATGCAAACCAGACTACACCCAGGCGAACAAAGGAAATTTAACTTTCATAAGTCGGTTTTAAAAATGCATTTACTTTGACTGCATTGAAAGAATCTAAAAAAAGATGAAAAGCATCTTTAGCATGCCCAAAACATCTGGTTTCATATTTTGAGACCAAAAGGAAATTGCATGAAGACTAAAATCTTGTTTTGATTTATATTATTATTGGAGGGCTGAGAAGCTGCCAGTCATAAAATAAAATTTTATGATGATAAATAAATAAGGAAAACAATCTGACAAAACATGTTGTGGAACAAAGCTCCATTTCAAGTTTAATTAACTGATAACAATGTTTATGATAGTAGAACTGTGCCACCAATTACACAGCTAGTAAATGCATGCTACCAACGCAAAGACTGGCCTATAAAAGCCTGGCTAAAAAGGTTTCTCCTGCAGCAAAATACTTGCAAACAGAAAAGAGAAGGTATTCTCCATGTAGTAAATCATGCAGCAATTAAGACCCTCTTTGAAGTCGTTTATGAGTCTTTATAGATTGTATGACAATTGCTCCGCTTCAATTGTGCATTGTAAATTGCACAATAGTAGTAGTTGCTGCTTTCTAATATACCTACAGATAGTGCCTGAAGAAGCTGACAGTTTAGAAATTGTTACAGGATAGATATATCTGTGAGGAGACAAGCAAAAAATAAATGTTTCTAGCTCTGCAGCACTTTGCCTTTTTCCAAAACCTTGTACGCAATTGTAACGATGTGTTCCAGCAAGAAGATTATTTTAGAAACATGAAGATCAGCTGCGTACTGCAGGGAGAAGTGATCCTTAATCATACATGTAAGAGTTCAAACGGTTTTCTGGTAACAGAGGCTTGCGTTTAAAATTGCTACGTACTTCCAGTCCTTGTGGTATGAAGATGCTGGGATCACAGCCATGATACACAGTAGGAATCATTAACTTTCAGTTTATGCTATACTATAATTTGCCAGTTACTGTGTAAAATGCAATATACGAAATACAAGATTTTGTATTACAGATATTATGAATCACTTGCTAAAATAATGCTGACATTTCTGTGGATAGGCTAAAAAAGCTTGGCTCATATTCTGAGATTACTCTTTTTTCAACTTCTACAATAATAACCCACATTTAGGAAGCCCTGAATTTGGCTATCTGCAGGAACAGTACATTGACTATTCTGATCACATGTCTTATCACAGCTTTTCACCCCATTAACTGTAACTGAGCAGTGAACTGTTGGCCAGACTACAACCCTAGTACAAGTCCTGCTTGTCCCTTCCTATCGGCCTTCCCTCCTGTGGTTCAGCTTAAAACCACAGCTCTGTCAGAAAAACAGACAAAGAAAACCCCCCATTCAAATTACACATTAAATAATATCGGAAGGAAATCTTTCAAATGTTTCCCAAAAGAAAACATGTAGTGGCATTTGTATATATTGACAGCAAAGGTTTTCAAAATGAATGGAAAGATGTCCTTTGTCAAAGTCAACACTTAGCAGCACGATAAACATTCAAAGGTAGTCAAAAAAGGTGTTGCAAAAAACTTCTATGGTTTTAGGTTTACATACGTTTACTTCAAGGCAGGGAAAGAAAAGATCAAAAACATTCTGAAGAGTATATGCTGCTTCAGTAATAAGCCCAAAATGCTTGGAATTTATATTTCCCTAGCTTCTTTGTCGATCCACATGCAATAATTCCTCCCTCATCTGTATTTTGCTATTACTTCTTTACCTGCCTTGTTTCCTCTGATACTCTGCTTAAAATATGATAGTCTTCTCAGTCCTCTGGTTTGGGGCTGATTTTTTGTTTCTTATGTGCATGTAAAGCTCTCACTTATTTTCACCAGTTAAAAAGAACCTGGGGAGGCTATGCTTCTTGTGGTTTCTTCTGGGTACCTGTGCATGAAAGTTAACATCCTCTCTCCAGTCCTGAAGGGAATTACTTCTGGCATGTTTCAACTCATTATCTTGAATTTTAATCAGCTGATGAAAAAAAAAAATTAGTTCCATCAGCTGATGAAGGCATACAGTAATGAGTCAAAACATCCTGATCAAGACTCCCAGCTGCACTGAATGGGACTCTACAAGTTATACATATCTTTACTGTATTCTTAAAATTAATTAACAAATTCCCCTCCTCTTTGCACCCCTCAAAAATAAACAGCTACAGGATATTAGATCATATAGAAGATTTTTGGCTCCCCCAGACATTTGGCATCCTACTACTGTAAATCTCCAGAAGAACAGGTTTTACAAATCTTTTTGCTTAACTCCTTGAACAGAAAGTGAGAAAGGGTTGTTGACTTTGGAATGCATAAGAATCATTGTGATGGCCATAAAGGCCTTTAAAATATATTCTTGCTACTATAACTGACTGGAATGTCCTAGTAAGGTTTATGGTTTGGGAAATCACATTTTTCAACAGGAAAACAAAGATTTAAGAAAATATTTTCTTCCCCAAACTGATTCGTCTCTAAGGCCTACACAATTAAAATGAGAACATGTATCTGCTAGAGGAGAAAAGTAAAAATGTATTGCACAAAAATTCTGAAAAATATATATAAAAAAAATTAAAAAAGGGGAGGAGAAATATTTTTCTCTTTTAATATTCTATGATAATAGCTGTAGGTGTTCCATACAATCATAGTAAGTAAACAAGTTTAACACAAGTATTTGTTTCTAAATCAACTGTTCCTTCGATCTGGTACATAAATATCTGGTGAAAACAGCCTGTAGCTTTTAGATCACTTTTGATTACTTGATGCTACTATGTGTCCAAGTAGCCACATTGCTCCCTCATTTTGCTTGGAGTCATAGCTATGTGGCAATTGGCACAGTAATCATACCATACAGTTATCTCTGCATTAGTGACCTCCAGGCTGCATTACTGCGACTCAGACCTAGAAATTAAGCCTTTTGGTCTGAAAAAGCTCCCCATGGGGGAAAATACAACAGAATGTCTGCTTAGCAAAGCAAATTGCCACATTTATCCGCTTCAAGATCTCCATCTTGATATTTAAACCTCTCAATGTGATATGACATCTCAGTGCCTCTGCCTACAGGATCACCTCCCTCTGCATGGCTATGACCTGTCTGGATATCCTTATCACTCAGAAACCATGAAGAACTGGAAAGAAGGAGGAAATGTGGAATATGCAGAATCTTCACAGAAGCCACACCAAAACTTCAGGTTTCACATCCTGGTGACAAAAACTATTAGAAACTGTATAGCTACTTCAAAACTCATGGCCCAGAGCAAAACTCATCTCCAGCTTGTCTTTAACTTCACCCACACAAATATGAATCAAACTGTCTTTCCTCTAAACCACTATGAAAGAGAAATTGTCATTGTCATAATGATGAATAAGAAGAGTGGAAGAAAGGAAGATGTGTGGATCATATGGTCTCATCTGGGGTGACATTAAGAGAAGTTAAACAAAATTAAAATGAAGTACAAAATTTCATGAACAAACTCTGCATGTTGATATGTGATCTTGCTTGAAATAACTTTGCTTCATTGTCTTTAACCTCTCCAGCATCTCCCATTAATGAACGTTCCTGAGCAACATCGTGTTCTAGCTAAATCTTCATTATCCTCTATATGACAACTACTATACTTAAGAGACAGAATAAATAGAATGCAAAGGACAGTGGAAACTCCACTTAAAAATCCTGAGAAATCTCAAGCACTGTAAAAATGCAGCACACAATTGTAAGGATGAAGGTAAAAAGATGTCCCTAAGGCAATCAGGAGGTTTGAATTAGTAGAATATAATGTTGACAATAGCCCAATAAGACTGCCAACATCTAAAATGTAATAAATGTTATTGCTACCAATATCATTGCTATTGTATATACAATTTTTTAAAAAATGATACAGTAATTGGGGGGAGGGGGTTACATGTTAAATGTGCCAATAAGCAGCACATAAGAATCAGAGAACAGAAATAAAGATTGGACTTTTACAGATTTTTTTTACCCTGATTTACATTCTGTGTCATCACACTGGCTGTTGTGACATTGCATATTTAATCAGGCTAAAACTGCCTGCTTTTAACTAGAATAGGATCTGAGACTACTAATTTACCCTTGTTATTGACTTCACAGGCTCTTACAGCAGCCTTATGACTTGGTAACAGGGGTCACCACCTGACTGAGATCCCAGTTGCATGCCTATATTTTGACAGTCTCTATTTGACACCTGGATATTTCACTGGGTGATTAAATCAGTCCAAGTAATTCTGATGACCACATATGTTTCTTCATGTATGAAACTCAGCACTGACAGATAGGGTGTAAGCCTGTCTGTCTGCCTCCTGGTGTTATAATGGCTCATAGTTCTTTTACCAATGTGATGATTCTCAGTCCCATAAGAATAAACTCACAAAGCTGGTTTGCAGCCACACCTTTCCACTCCTTACTTGGGTAGAGCTGTGTTATTGTTAAATATGCTTAGCCTCTGCATAAGCATGTACCTGCGTTCTTTGCTGGGATATCAGTTGAGTTGAGTTACTTTGATACATCCCACTGCTTTTGCCTTGGCATTTCGGAGTTTCCCTGCAGTGATGGGGTTCCACCTGTGATACATCTATCTGTTACATCAGGACTCTTTTCTCTGGTCTTTTTAAGTGCTTCCTTACTATGCTTTTTAAAAACTGAAAAGGGAAAAAACCCACTCACACACAATGAGTACTGGTACCAAATTGTCTCTTTGTAGCTAAAAAAAAAGATTTACAGGAGACAAATGAAGATATGTGTTTATGTCAGGGTCTCATGGCTAACCTTAATGCTACACATTCTTACAGGCAGATAGCTAAATTACTAATATTTGCACAGAAAAAGGTGTTTTTCTGCAGAGGAATTCTTTGTGCCTGTAACTCAATAATTAGACTTATGAATATACCTAACAACCACAGAAATGAAGAGAGAGTAATTTAGTGCTGTTAGTCCTCTTGATACTGTCTGGGTGGCAGCAGGTGTTACAATTGGGATTACTAAATAGATAATATGTCTTTACACATGGGGATGTGACAGCATACAGAGCAAAAGCATGTCTCATGGAAGGTGCTTCCTTTCTTTTTTCAGCTGAAAACAAAGTAATGCAAGTCTGAAAAAGGGGGAAATGCTGTGAAAGAAAGGTAAATAATTGCCCCTCTGGGTTTTCATACACAACTTACCTCACATGTGCAGCAATGCCTGAAGCTAATCTCTCAGTACTTTTTGTAGCTCCAGTTAGAATATTTGGCAGCTGCTCGGTGAATCTGGCTTATCTGTTGCCAAATGCGTGCGATACGTGTGTGTGGCAACTGCTGTCTTCACCAAAAAAAGATTGGCTCAACAGTACTTGTCACATTTTCCTTCTACTGTTTCTACCCCCAAGAATCTAACTTTTCTCTTTTGCTAACCATTTTATTTTTCAGTCTTTATCTGGCTACAGTAACAGATGCTGAAGTGCTGCACTGTCCCACCAGACCTGCAGTTTGGTCTCAGTCTGGCAGCTTCTCTCCTTACATCCCCGAACTTGAATTAGCTTAAAACTACTTTTCCTGCTTTTTTATCCACTAGACTACTGCTTTTAGAAGTTGTCAACCTTCTCTTTGATTTTTCTGTTTCTCTCCTTAGTGAAGTGTAGGGTCGGATAATGTAAAGCCCTCATTCGCCTTCATGGGTTTCCAACATATAGCTCTGCTTGTTCCACTGCTCAAAGCAGTGGGTTACCAGTATGCAACCACTGTGGTCCCCAGATCACTTCTGACTGCGTGGAAAAAGTGCAATGAAGCTAGCAAGGCATATCCTTTTTGTAAAGTTGCCTCTTCTACTCTGGAGATGATTTATCTGTAGTTTGTCTGACCAAATTTAGTAAGTAATGTCGAGGCTTGGAATAGCCATCTCAGCCCATTTCAGATAATTAAAATAGGTCAGAGGAACGTTTTAAAAGTGACTGGCCCTGTTCTTAACAGAAAACTCAGAGAAGTATCTCAAATAGACTTTAAATTTGACTGAAGCCCGTTTTGTGTTGACTTAGCTCTAATGCTAAAACTGGTCAGATTCACCAGGTGTGTGCTAATCCATACCCTAGCACTGTCACAGACCAGGAAAGCTGCAGGTACCCTCTTTCATCTCCTTTCAGTGCTTGGAGTGAGAAAGGTCTTGTGTCCCATGGAGACAGAGCAAGAGATTCTCCCCAGGCTTCAAGGGGAAACAGAATCAAACAAATCTGCCAAAATTACAGGTTTCTGAATTTCAAATGTTATCAGACATGATCTCGGTACTTTTACAAGAGCCTGAGAAGGCCATCTGGGGTCAAAGCAGGGTCTCTACCAGTAGCCTATCTTTCTAAGTAAAGTATACCTAAGGAGGGGAGTCTAAGAAATTGAGCTAATCGAGGTTTTCTGCTTAAGTTCTGTGCTGGAAATAAATATCTGCTTCAACAACCTTTCCAGCCTTTTTTCAGCTTGTCTTATTTTTCAGAGACATCCACACTTCCACAGACTTGTTAGGTTAATAATGGATATCTCAATATTTTTTAAGGCCAGAAATTTTACATTCAGAACTAATACTAAACATAAATAAGCCACCACAAAGTCATACTCTTTCCAAAGTTCACCATTAGAAGCCTGGTTAAGAAAATAGTACAAGTATTTCATAGCATTTTTACAATTCTTAATGTCTCTAACTTGCTCTACTAGGGTTAAAATAGTTAAAATGCAGATGACTTCTCAGTGATTCCCATTAGCCACAGCAACAAACATAGTTTGCAAAAAATAACACATTTTAATGTGTTATATTTGCCAAATAGAATAAAAGACAAGCTGATGAGGGGAAAAATGTTTCTAAGAGAGCCTCACTAAAGCCTATGTCTGATCTTTGATGAGACTGAGCCCCTCTTTAAAGGTATATTGAATACTTGATGTGATCACCATGGTCCTCAAGGATGTGGGCAAACAGCAACAGCACACACTGTGTTCTTAAAGGTTTTGTCACTGCTCCTTCTGTCACATTTATAAATGGCTGCTATGAACAATAAACAAGGTATCTTTCTCTTCCATCACAATGTTCCCACTGTCAGAAAAGCTGTGTGGAAACTGAAACTTGGTGCACTCCAACCTGCTTAATCCATGCTTTAATTGTTCACATGCAAAAGTTCACACGCTTCATGTCCACAGGCACAGTGGCTTTTCCTCACCTTAAACAAGACTTATGGAGCCTAATCCCAGGCCTTCTATGGTTTTTGGATCATCTCTCCCAACTCTTGCTGCTGTAGGGAGAAAATTCCTGTGGCCAAAACTCAGCTGTATTTGAATCATGTCAGAAATGTGGGGAATAATAAAAAAGAGGTTTTTTTCCAATCATTAATGGCAATAGGCAGTTTAGAAATATCATTGGTCCATTACATGATGAGGATGGTCACCTGAACAACAGGGACAGAGACAAGGCAGGGATGTTAATGCTTTCTTTGCCTCTGTCTTGGACAGCAATTATGGAAAGGGGGGTCTCAGTACCCTGAGCTGGAAAACCATGACTGCGAGAGTGACCAATTCCCAGTTGACCCTGGATCTGCTGCTCCAGCTGGACCCCTACAAATCTATGAATCTTGACAGGATTCACCCAAAAATCCTCAAAGAGATAGCTGATGTCATCAAAAAACCTCTCTCGATGATTTTTGAGTGGTCTTGGGAATCTGGACAATTCCCAGCTGACTGGAAACTGGTGAACATTGTCCCAGTTTTCAAGAAGGACAAGAAGGAGGACCCTGGCAAGAAGGAGACCCTGGGAATGACTGGCTTGTCAGTCTCACTTCAGTGCCTGGTAAAGTTATGGAGAAGTTTATTCTGGAAAGTATTGAAAAACACCTGAAAGACAACACAGTCATCAGTCACAGCCAGCACGGCTTCATGAGAGGAAAGTCCTGCTTATCAAACCTGATTTCTTTCTATGAGAAGGTAGCCCACCCAGTTGACCAAGAGAAGTCAGTTGATGCAACCTTTTTGGATTTCAGTAAAGCTTTCAATACTGTCTCTCACAGGATCCTTCTGGACAAAATGTCCAGCACAGCTGGATAAACACATCATGTGGTGGGTGAGCAATTGGCTCAAAGGTTGAGCACAAAGAGTAACAGTGAATGGGGTGACATCACACTGGTGACCTGTCACTAGTGGGGTTCCACAGGGCTCCATCTTAGGCCCTGTGCTCTTCAGAAATGACTTGGATGCAGGGCTGGAAGGGATACTAAGTAAGTTTGCAGATGATACAAAACTGGGGGAAACTGTTGACTCCCTCAAAGGCAGGGAGGCCCTGCAGAGAGCCCTCAACAAATTAGAGGGCTGGGCAATCACCAACCATATGAAATATAACAAGGGAAAGTGCCAGATTCTGCACTTGGGATGGGGCAACATACAGACTGGGGAATGAGATGCTGGAAAGCAGTGCCATGGAAAGGGACCTGGGAGTCCTGGTCAATGGCGAGTCAAATACGAGTCAGCAGTGCCCTGGCAGCCAGGAGGGCCAACCGTGTCCTGGGGGGCACCAGGCAAAGCATCACCAGCCAGTCAAGGGAGGGGATTGTCCTGCTCTGCTCTGCGCTGGTGCAGCCTCACCTTGAATATTGTAGCAGTTTTGGGCACCACAATATAGAAAAGATATTAGCTATTAGAGAGTGTCCCAAGGAGGGCAACGAAGACGGTGAAGGGCCTTGAGGGGAAGCCGTATGAGGAGCGGCTGAGGTCACCTGGTCTGTTCATGCTGGAGAAGAGGAGACTGAGGAGAGACCTCATTGCAGTCTACAACTTCCTTGTGAGGGTAAGAGGAGGGTGAGGCGCTGATCTCTTCTCTGTGGTGATCAGTGACAGGACCTAAGGGAATGGTCTGAAGTTGTGTCATGTGATTTAGATTGCATATTAGAAAAAGGTTTTTCTCCCAAACGGTGGCTGGGCACTGGAGCAGGCTGCCCAGGGAAGTGGTCACAGCACCAAGCCTGTCAGAGTTAAAGAAGCATTTGGATGATACCCTCAGGCACTTAGTGTGACTCTTGTGGTTGGTCCTTTGCAGGGCTAAAAGTTGGACTAGATGATACTTATGGGTGCCTTCTAACTCAGAATATTCTGTGATTCTGTGAACTTAGGTCCTCAGGGGGAGCAACATTTTGTTGTGCTGAAATGGAAAATAGCTATGCTCAAGTCCTGAGAAAGAAGTGTTTCTGAACATGCAGTCTCCATGAGAAAGTCTGTCCTGGAAGGCACTCTTGTTTAAACAAATTATGTTTCCACAGTAGTCTGGTAAATTGTCTGGTTTGCACTGGAGTTTGTCTATCAAAAGAGATCTGAAAAGCTGTTGAATGTGTCCAACAAACACTGAGCGAACTTGATCCCTCCTACACGTCAGCAAGTAACTTTGTGTCGCTGTATGAACATGCCATTGTAACAAGCCTAACTGCAATGGTAAACGAACAGCAGCAAGTCAGGTGCTCAGCAAAGCCGATGGGAGCATTTACTTTGATGTCAGTGGGAGCGTTTACAGTGATCTCAATGAAAGGAAGATTGGACCACCAATAGAGAGATATCATACTCTCTGAAACGAACCTAAGGTACAATAAAACCTCTAGGAATGCTCCAGACCTTGAGCTTCCATATGTTTTAGAGGTATGGTTCTAACATTAGCATTTAAAAAATGTAGTGTATTATTTTTTGCAAAATATTCAGGCCTATTGTCTGCTCTCATTTTTTACACAGAGCACACTGTAAGCATCTGCATTTCATCACCTCCATCCTAAGGAAGTTGGTTCAGTTCAGGTAGTCTTTTACATTACTTGAATAATGTATATCATACATGAAAAGTAAGTTCAAATAAACTTTGGAAGAAAACCCTCTTCCCATATACACAGAGACTGATCAGAAGGTTAAGAAGTGAAGAAAATAATGGCCCTTAGCTGGCTCCAAAGATTTTAAACAGAAAATGCATATAAGCTGCCTTAAGTAGAAAGGGTACATATTTGATTGGATTAATGCATCTGTATAACTAAACGTGCACAAATTTTACAGGATGAAGATGCTGTGGACTTTACTCTTCCTTAACAAAGAACCTGCTCTGTTCAGTCAATGCCATCTAAGTAAAAAGTTGATGATGAAAAATAACCCGTAGTCATAGTAAAAATAACCTTTCTTCTGCAAGCACTTTAAATAAGGTTCCTCAGAGGCTTCACATATTGTAGGACTCAGAGATAGCTGTCTGCATCTGAGTCATTTCAGAGAGCCCAACAGATCTCTGTAGATTGTGGAAGAGAGTTTAAAAGTATAAGAGCAAAGAAAAAAAAAAGTACTAAAATTAACACAGAACATTTTTTCCATTTTAGTTTTGTTTTTTTTTTTTTCTGAACTTCTGAACTGATTTTGCTGAAGATTGAGATCTTCTTCAGTACAAAGTAGGAATCAAAGTGAAAATTCTATTTCCCCCATCCTTCCCAGCCAGCACCAGTAATTCCCCAGGAAAAGTGTTGTCTGTGTTCCTATCACGACAGCTTCATTCATTCTTTTTTCATCACTCCACTCTGCAGACAGTATAGCAGAGAGAGCAGGATTCTGTGTCCATACAGTCAATGATTGCACATGCATTGCCTCTGAAGCAAACATGTGTGGATGTGTTATGTTTGGTCAGGCACAATCATAGGTTTTGTTTAGGTCTGAACCACTCATGAGCCCCAAGGCATGCCATCAAGCATTGCGCAGACTTTACTAATGCATCCTGTAGTAGTTGAAGGTAGGCCAGGACTGAGAAATGTGACTGCTTGTTTTGTGCTTAACAGAGCATTAAAATGTCTCCTTTTGTAGAAGTCAAGCAGCAGAACAAGCAAACATCAGGTTGGAAGAGGGTAGAGCTTGCAGGCTACCTCTTGCTACAGCCTTATTTCTGCGAGAGGCTCTATCAACAGTGTGAGAGCCATAGGAATGAGAAGACCTTCTTAATGGGCAGCAAAAATCATCCAGATTATCTGTTTGCCAGGACAGGATTTTATTTTATATACTAAACCAATATATGCAGCCTCTCACCATATTTTAAGCAGGAAGGCAAGGAGGATTTTAATTAGTGAAAAGCTGAATTTCAACTAACAGATGTAGAAGCAATTATTTACCTATGCTGTGTACATGACCTTAAGGTAAGAGGGAGAAAATGTCCTAACAAGTTCTGTTAGTACCACACATTTTAGAAACTTAGATACAACTGGGCTTTCATCATCTTCATTTATATTTCATTTATAGACTTGGCAGTGTGGGAAATCTCCTTTGTGAAAAGTAGTGGGTAGGTACGTAGCAACAATCCTTTAAAAGTACACACACACTTGCACACAGTACCACTAAGAAAATTCCCCTTTATAATTTCAGGAGCAGCTGAGCTGAGGCCCTTTTTTTTATCAATTAATGGTTTCTAATCTGCTAGAGCCAGAAATCTGCACTGCCATTAATTCACCAGCATTGCTTTGAATGGGAATTATGCAGGAAAGTCAATTGCAGGAATGGACATCTCATAGTAGTTTAAAAGAAATGAGCCTCTGCAATGAAGAAATGAACACAGAATCCAATCTAAGCCAAGAAAGGCACATTGACATCCTGAGTGAAAGCCAACCTGAAAGGATGGAACATCAGGTGCAATTGTAATTTTTCAGTTTTAAGAGACAGATTAAGTACTGAAAGCAGCTGGCAAAATGATAGAGATTATTTACAAGTACTTTTGTCTTTTTCTTGAGCTGGATCCTGTTCTGAAGGTCAAGGGACAGGCCCTGCTGTTGCTCAAAAAGAAATTTCTGGACACAAGACAGTGGCCCACGCCAAGGTAAAGCTTAGTGGTTTAGTTTGGCCTTTGTATAACGACTGATCCACCACTCAGCACCAGCCTTCCAGACCATCTAATGGAAAGTAGAAGGACAGGTTGAAGACATCTGTTTTTCTGTAGCAGTTTCTCCTGCCCTGACTTCTAGTATTCCTTCAAGGGCATTGAGTTTATTTCCTTAAGGAACAACTTACAGGGCTCATGATTTATGAATTCCAGGTGATCCATGCCCCTTCCCAACCAGAAGGAGCCACAGAAGTGCTCTGTAGCTGAATGACCAAAGGAGACCCTTTCTATCTGTCCACACACAAACTATGTCAGGGAGTGAGTGTGAAGAGCAGCAAATAAGTTCAGGTATTGCACTACCTTTCAGGGGGAAAAACAGAACATATTTGTCCTCAGATCAGATCACAGTGCAGCTTTTGCCCCAGGCTCAACTCACCAGCCTACTGGTGTTGTGATGAGATCAAAGAGGACTAGGAATTAGCTAAGTGGGATTAAGATTAGAGGTTTCTTAATCATTCTTGGAGATGTTATAGGCAACTCCAAATGAAGGCATGTGAAACTTCTTTTTGAATCTCAGGAAGAAAAGGGCTCAGTATCTCTTCATGACTGACAGACTAAATATTACCTATATATGATTGCATTGTACACGATACATACATGACTGTATCTCTCACATGACTGATGATTCCTAAGATCCATGCTCCACTTTCCACTTAGGCTTGTCTTTCCCTTGGATTAATTTTGTTTGTGCTAACCTCTAAAATGAAGTCACTCCAAGAGAAAAAATTCAGTCCACATTTTACCACTTTTCTCTGCTCTCAGCCCCCTACAAACTCCTTAAGAAGTTTGCTCACTAGTGTTACTTTTCATAGTCTGTATTATAATTTACAGTGATTCACTGAAAATAGAGGGGAAAAAAGAATGTTGGTAATTATGTGTTGTGTTTCAAATCTAAGATAGAAACAAGTATCCTGATTTTTTAAAATTTATAATAATTTCCTTTAGTTATTTTATAAATTTACCTTTTTAAATTACATCAAGTTGCGAAGTCCTACCTCTTCAAAATCAGTCCCCTTTAATGTTTCACATAAAATATCTCAAGATACCCCATATTTCATAATGAAGACAAAATCATAAGTGGATCCTGAAAAATGCAAGCCAATAGTTTTTTCTTAGTATGGTCCTATGGTACAGCACAAAAAAGAAAACCAAACATATCAAACTTAAAATAGCATCAGTAAACAACTCTATCCCATCCCCAAAAATAAGCCAAAACATTATGTCAGATTTCTTGCTTGGGGAGAGGTCTTCTGGATAGCAACTTATGAGGATTTCCATTTCTCAGTGATGGAACTGTATTACAGTAATTGGATTTCTGGATAGAAAGTATTAAACATATAAGGACAGATTTCTGTCTATACACAAGCCGTCTTTAGTTTTTGAAATATACCTGTCCCCAAAGATGTCATTAAACACTAAATTTGCAACAAAGAATTCTGAATGTATAAAGTGTATGGATTTACATTGGCATTATTATACCTTTATTCAAATAAACTTAACGATCTTACCTGGTTTTGTTTTATCCATTATCGTTGTTTGGAGTAACACACTCCACAGAGTAACTGAATCAGTGAAAGTATACCATATGAACCATGATCGTTTTGAAATGATATTACAGCCTGAGAATACATTGAGAGTCACTGTCTAGTATGCCTTACAAACAAGAAATCAGAATGATGGAGAAAAAAAACACCAAACCCTTTATAATATATTATTATACTTTACACTTCAGTAGTCTTTTTTAACTGTAAGACACTTGGTAAACATGAGACAAGAGGTTATAATGAACTTCCTCTCTGATTCATGGCACTTTTTTTACCCAAGCTGCTGATGGAGTAATTGATAGAAAGAGGTGAGTAACCTCTTTAATTTCAAGAATGGAGTAATTATGCTGTTCAGTCTGAAGCTCAAAGAAGGAACTAAGATTGATTTGTGGTGAAACTCTGAGACAATATGTCAGAAAAACAAAAAAAGCAAATCTTTAGCTTTCTTTAAATTCCATTTCAGATATCCCAAGGATCTGTGATTTCACTAAACAAGCGAAAATAATTAAAATATAGATAGGTGAAACTTTTTTTGAGTGGACAGTTTTATTGCTCTTTAAGAAAAGATCAGAATTATGCTTGTACCTGACAAAATGAGATGTATGGCAGTGGCTTTTGCTGAGATATGTCTCTATGACCCTGCATTTCCTGGCCAGCTGCAGAGTGTGAGAGGGAAAGTGTTCTCCCTTAAGTAGAATAGCTCTGGTTTTCACTGTCTAAATTAATTCACTCCTGCACAAGAGTGAGACTCACTTCACTTGCTTTTAACCATCTTAATATTAAGTGTTTGTTTTAGGCTAGTCATTGAGGCTGCATCTATAATTAATGGGTACACTTCCAGAAGACCATTCATTCCATCCTAAAATATCTACCTTAGACAGCAATTTATTCCTGGCTAAATTAGCCAGCTTAAACTGCTTAATTTCAGTACCTAAATCAGGTAAGATGAACCTCAAACCAAGAATTAGCAAAGAATAGCAAAGCCATTAAAAGTATCAAGACTTGCATGGTAAGAACACAAGTATCTGTTGAATAGAAAGCATTAACAGTCAAAGTGTTCTGAAATTCATGCTTAGCAAACTTGCCTGGGCTGCTGGAAACATCTGGGCAGGACTCCCTTTACTGCAAAATTCTCGTGAGCAATAAAACAAGTGCAGAAAGATCCATCCTGGATAAGCCAGTGAAAGCTTTTACAGAAAAGCAGAACTCGAAGTATTTAAAAAAACCCCATGTTTTGCACCAACCTATAGTTCTTACCCAGTCTAACCAGCTCACATTGTCAGGCCTGCACCATGGAGGAAGCTTCTGCCAAAACACCTTGCCCTAATCCAGTCTCCAAAGTCTTTGCATTTAGAGCAATAGAGTTAATGAGATAAGAGGACCAGAATATGTAGAAGAATCTACATACCCTGGGCCAGGTATGAGCTGGCAAGATGGGAAAGTATGTGGTATGAAGCCACAATATGGCTTCTGGGCATGAATGATGTACTGCCCAGAGCTATGACTCAAAAAGGATGACAAAATTCTTAAAAACCCTCTAAAAATTCATTTGCTCTGTAAAAAAAATTACTTTCCTGAGGGTATGAGTTCAGGGGTTGGAAGACTAACCCAGCTCCTCAAGAGATTGGGTGCATCTCAAGTGATAAGAGGAGCAGAGTGTGATGAACTAAGTAACTGAACTGGCTGTTTCAAAGGCATGATTTTGCATTTATGTGGGAAAACATTGCATTTTGAAGTCTAGTTGTTGACATCAAAGAGTTTGTAAATGGAACCAGGTCAGATTCTATTTTGTTTACACAGCTGTAGGTAAAAGTACCAAACCAACATGCTGCCCTAAAGGGCCCAAACCTGACAGAGTTTTCTGTGGACACAGGTTACAGAGACAGGTGCCCTTGCTCTGCCCACCCTGGAAGAAGAGAGTGCCTGAGGGAAGGGGTGCCTCGCTGTGAGAGGCCTTCGCACAGCATCCAGAACAGGTCTGGCCTATGTGTTGTTGTCTTGGAGTGGAGGCAGTGCAAGCATTTCTCCATATACTTGTATTGTAATATATGAAACTGACAGCAGGAGACAGCAATCTCTGGGTCAATTACTCATAAAATAGGTGTTTCTAAAATAGATGGAACAACCCAGCCTCTGCTTCTCTTTTCCCACAGACTGGGAAAGAAGCTCAGATACCATGTCTAGACCAGATAGCCATCCTTTAGAAAGTTAAGATCAGTTGAGATGAACTGAGTCCAAAATACTATTTCAAGGCAAAGATAGATCAGTAATTTCACAGTAAGAATTCTTCTAAGGCTCTTGTAGTTTCCCCAAGCCAAATGTCACAACTCCAGGAAATTCAGTTTAATTCAGAAATTCAACTAAAGCATAAAAGGTATCCCAATGTATTTGGGTACAGAAATGCAGCTAAGACATATGAATAACTTTAACTGCTCTCTGAAGTACTGTGCAGAAATACACAGCATGACTGTAGTGCCAGATTAGACCAAATGATTTGTAGAACCACATTAGAGTACTTTTTTTATCTCACAAATGCTCAGGCACAAATAAAAACGTAGCAATTTATTCCTATACATTTTTTAGACTAAAGAATTCCTCACGTCACTTACAAGTTTTTAAATAAAAATTTTATACATCAATGCTGATAATAATTTCATTATATGCTGTATCATGTTACATTTCATATGCCAATAAATACATACCAGTGTAGTAAGATTAAAGCAGAACAGAGTATGAACACATTCATATATTCATGCATAACAGTTGAGGGAGACCAGTAAAAGAAGAAATCATTTGTATGGTCTAAAATTGGTATATCAGGCATTTTCTGGCTCTCTCCATATAGAGAGAGCTCCGTAGTGTGTGACATCAGTGGAAAAAAATGACACAATCAAATGAACTGCAGCACTTTTTAAATAAGTTTTTACCTAGAGCAGAAGGAAAATATCTTCCTGTATAGATAACTTGTGTCCTTGGAGTTTAAGGGCCATGAGTTGCAAGAGTTATTTTTATGATATCATTTTTCTTAATCTGGTTAATGTTTGAATAGGTGATAAATAGCTTTAGAATGAATAATAATAATTATCACATAAATAATTGCTTAAAGCAATTTTTTTACTGTCATAGAAATTAGGACATCTACATTATCTTAAGAATAAGGATATTCTGACAATATATAAAAGGATTTTGGGGAATGTCTAGAAACAATGAAATAGTGTCAAAGATTATATGTCAGTTGTGCTTGTGTTTCATGTTGCTAAATGAGACAGGATGGCATGCAGGGAATACTTTTTAGGCTTTCTATTACATATATGAGAGTTAAAATTAGTGAAAATTTAAGTTTCTGAAGAGTGTATAAATTTCTGCAGGAAATTTTTATTTTTACCCAATAAAAAAGTATTAAAAGCTGCCCAGCAGTATGGGATCTAGGGGTGCTGGTTGACACCCAGATGAATATGAGCCAGCAGTGTGCCCAAGTGGCCAAGAGGGACAATGGCATTCTGGCCCATATCAAAAATAATGTGGCCAGCAGGATTAGGAAAGTGATTGTTCCTCAGTACTCTGCACTGGTGAGGCCTTACCTCAAATCCTGCGGTCAGTTTCGGGCCTCTCACTACCAGAAGGACACTGAGCTGGTGCAGGCTCTGAAGCACAAGTCTTATGAGGAGCAGCTGAGGGAGCTGGGATTGTTTAGCCTGAGGAAGAGGAGATTCAGGGGAACAACCTAAAGGTTGTTCACTCTCTACAACTCCCTGAAAGAGGGTTGTAGCAACGTGGGTGTTGTTCTCTTCTCCCAGGCAGCTAGTGACAGGACAGGTGGATATAGCTTGAAGCGGCACCAGGAGTCAGCTTGGAGATGTTCAGGTTGGACATCAGGAAAAAGTTTTTCATCAAAAGGGTAGTTAAGCACTGGAATAGGCTGCCCAGGGAGGTGGTGGAGTCACCATCCCTAAAAGTGTTCAAGAAACAACCGGATGTGGCACTTAGTGCTTTGGTTCAGATGACATAGTGGTGTTGGGCCACAGGTTGGACTCAACGATCTTGGAAGTCATTTCCAGCCTCAGTGATTCTATGATTCTATTCTATGAAAAAGCATGAAGACTGAAGCATGTAAACAGAAATTAGATAAAAGAGTGAATAAATTGAGGAAATATACATTAAAAGCATATTTCTCAATGTTCAAGTAGACAACTGCAAGCTATGAGAAACTACCATTGAACTATCATGTTCACAATACTCAAAGATGCAGCTACAACATGAACATCAGAACCGACATTACAGCTGGAGTGTGATTATTGATGTGCTGCTTGCCCAGAGAAGGTTCTATTACTTTTATATAGCTAACTTCTTTTTCCTTAAAATTTTTGTTGCTTCTTTTAAATGCCCACAAAATATTTTTCTTCAGAAGAAGTCTGAAGAAATCATGATTCATGCATGGCATCTGTCAGTTAAGCACTTCTAGAAGACACCCAGTAACGATATTGTTGGAAACATTCCAAGAAGCTGGAGAGAACAGTCCTGTGCTGTAAGGAAAACTTACGTGAAGGTCTAATAAATGTTTTGTGAGTTTTAATATTTGGGAATTTTTGATCTAGAGTTGACTTATCTCACAAACAAACGCATGCAACTCATAAGCTACTGACAGTAAGAAAGACATGATAGGTTTAAAATGAGACTAATGATAGAAATGTAGGAGAAAAAAATGAAAAAGCATGCTCACACTGGTAACAATGACATTGGAGTATCCCTTTAATTTGTTCAAACATAGTAGAAATCCTAAAATCACCTAATATGTGCAATTTTCAAGTTACATTTCAGAATGGCCTGATATAAAAATTTGACTTCAAGATACAATTTGTACCATACATTAATGTCTTATTTGGGAACCCTATGGAGGTCATTTTGGAAAGTATGAAGCTGTACAGTTTCTTACCACACATGCACCAGTTCAGCCCATGTTCCTTTACTGTTTGGTATCAATGCTCTGTGTGGCACTACAATACAGAATGTAGAGACAGGGATGTTCCATTTTTGAGAAACTCCTTGATAGTGGAGTAGCATCAAAGCTGAGGAAACTGCTCCTGCCATTTTTTATAAGGCAACATGTTTTCACCTTTTTAGAGGCTTGAAAGCAACAGCAGCGATCCCCCTGTGTCTCTTTAAGGGTTTCGGGAGGACTGTGGCAAGACTGCATGGGAAGGATTAAGCCCTTGTGAAATTCCAAGAAGCTTTTTTGAATGTGGTAATGAGACTGCGCTGAAGGGCTTTGTCCCATCAGCTTAGAGAGAAACTGAAACCAGAGAAACATGAGGAACTCTACACCAGAAAATTTTTCATACCCAAAACCAGTGGCCAACAGTCATCACTTGTTTGCTTCTGGTCCTTATCTGGGATTCACTGCAATACAGTTGTGACAATACCTGTGAGAAAGGTATTATCATTTACATGCTCAAAGGTAGCCTTTACTGTGACTCCCCAAACATAAAAGGCATCAGATGGTTTTACCTCCTTTTTCCTGTTTCCCTGCTGTGGTGTGGGTGCCAGTCCACACTGTGGGTAAGGCTGGGGGAGTGAAGACGAGTACCATCATGTTACTGTGGAGACAACCAGGAAAGGAGGTGAGGAAATCCTTCCTCTCTCCTCTTCAATTCAGCCCTGCCTTTAAATGAGCAACTGCATTACTGGGTGCATCCCAGTGTAAACAAGTAGGAGTTAAGCCACCTTTTGCAATCATGGAGGAAAGTGCTCATTTGTAAATGATGATGCAAATGTGTCAGAGCAACATCAATGTAAGTTTACCACTTACATTGTACTTATGAGTACATCTCCTCCATAATGTGATCGGAGCTAGTCAGTTCTTCTTTGTCTCTTCCCCATCTCTTCTTCCCACCGTGTCTTAACCCTAACTGTACCTTCCTATCACATTTCTTCTGATGGCTCTGACATTCATATGAGTCTTTGGTAAATTAATTCAAATTACTGATTAGAAAGAGAACCCACCAAAAATTGTCAGTGACGTTCTGCTGGTGCAGTAGGCTGAGCTGCCTCAAAGAGGGGTTAGACAATACCCAGAATGGGTACCAGAGAAGAAAGCAGGCAGGGGCAGGAGGCAGGGCTGCCTCTTTTGAACATAAAGAGCTGTTTCACCAGCTCAGCTCTCTTGTTCTTCACTATAAGCCTGCCAAATAACCTTTGAGTAATGTTAAGTTCAAAGGGTAAATGTTCTACATTTCTGTAACAATATTCAACCAAAATCAGAGCTTTTCAAAACTTTCAGAGATCTAGGAACAAATCACAAGTGCCTGCCCACAAGAATATATGACTAAGTTGTGTGGTGAACTGGTACTTTTGCCTCCCAGGGAAGTAACATGTTAAATAAAACCCTTCACAGATCTCTAGAGCCACTGCCAACCAAGGACATCCTACGGCTTCTAAAGAATCTAAATATTCTGATAGAAATGTGCTTAGAATTACCTTCTGCCTACCTTGTCTGCCTGGATTTAACTTTATGGTAAACAATACAAAAAGAAGGGAAAATACACCTTACTGGTCACTCACCCAGTCTTCTTGGGAACTCCTCCCCTACCCAAAAACCCCAAACTTGATTTGCACCTCCTTCTCCACATAAGAAAACCAAATGACTAGAACTTTTTTCCTGGTCTGGAAAATAGAAATGAAATAAACATTTTGTTTGGTTAGGTGTTTTTTTGTTTGTTTGTTTGTTTTGGTTTTATTGTGGTTTTTTGTTTTGTTTTGTTTTTTCTAAGATGACATTTGGCCTGTTTTTTTTTAAGCAATAAAGTATTTTTTTCACCATATTTTAATGCTCTTGTGAAAACAAGAGAGGAGGAGTGAAACTGTCACAACTGAACTATGTGGGCAAATTATCAGTTTAAAATGAGATACTTTCTACATTGTAAATATGTTTGAGCTATTTGAAGAATTTCTACCAACTTTAAGTGAGACGTACCTTGGTATCAGCTCACAATGATGCAACATTTGCAGTGTTTACATGTCTCTTTTTTCTGTCCAGTTGCAAAGAGCCCTGGAACTTATCTGTTTAATCTCAAAATGGTCAAACTCAACATTAGTTGTGAAAGATTTGAGGAACTAAATTACTTTTACATGCTGGGGTGACATGCTTAGCATTAAAAACTGCACAACATTCATTTGGAGTATAATCATTCTCTTAGAAAGGGTTTGTGTCTGTGGGAGGAGCTTCTGCTCTGTGTCAGCTCATAATGGGAGTTGCTGGGTGGTGAAAGAGTCTGGTGATTTAGGATCTGGGGACCTGTTGTGGCTTCCCATCAGCTCAGGGGCAGGTTTCCAAGGAAGAAGGTGTATAATCTGCCAGGAACTCAGTGTGGAATCAACTGTAGCTGTATCAAAATAGTCCCAACTCTGGGATATTTCACTCTTAGTTTTTATAATTTGACATTTTTCAGTTTCAAACCCTTCATCTGAGCATTCAGGTGAGCTCTGCTACAACTAGTCAACTTCAGTTGGAATGGGGACCCTGAAAATCACCATGGCATTTTCCTTTTATCCTGCCATATCCATTCAAAAGACATATGCATCTTTTGACTGTTTATGCACACTGAAGTGTTCAAAATGATACCTGTCAGCTACATGTACCCCCACCTGCTCTTAGGTATCTGTAGCAGTGGGAAATTCAGATTAGCTGTGCATAATTCCTCTGTTGCAGTGACCTCCAATGGGAAGCAGTAGAAAATGGGAAAGCATATGGGTGGCAAAGCAGCACTGACAAATTCAGAAAGGTCACAGGAGATACATTACTCTTGGCAGCTGTATGCAGGAATGGGGGAAAGAATGTGCACTGAAGGGACTCAATCACCAGCATTGTTAGGACAAGATGGCCTTAGGAGGCCTATCGCTCATGCCAACACAAACTTGGTAAGCCACAGTTGCTCTGGGTCTCAAAGTTGAGAAAACAAATCCCTGTTCCACTGTTGGTTATATATGGCAGTAGTTTATAGCGTCTCAGCTCCCCTGAGGCCAAAAGGGCCTTTCATGACCATTATTTTCAACTTCATTCAAACTCAAAGCTCTACAGATGAAAGATGAAGTAAAACAAAATCCTGGCCACAATTTCCTTCCTCAATGAAGTTTTCTCTTCTCCTTGAAGGTCTCTACCTGCCTACCTGCCTCTCCTATGAGTTAAAAACTATTTCTCATGCTTGGGTACTTGCTGGATCAAGCAATATGGCTACTTCTCCAACCCGAGTACAATAGCTGGATTCTCTCCTCCACTCTTCTCATATCTGGGTACACTCAATGAAGAAAAGGGGAGGTTGCTGCTGGTGTCAAGAGATGCTCAAGCTGCTGTGAAGCCTCTGCTTGTTACTGCCCTGAACATAATTTTTTTGTGAATCACCCATACAGAACATCATGAAATTTATGCTTCAAAAAATGCTTGAAATTAATGTTCCAGAAATCAAAATAAAACAATAATATGATGTTGACATGCCATTTGCTATAATAAAATACTTAAAAATTACAAGATGCTAAAATTATGCAGTGAACACATGCTTTTTCTTACTATTAAACCATTTATCAGTTTTAATACTCAGTGTAATTTCTAACTGACTGTAGTCTTCCTGTAGTTTCTCACTGTATCATTTTTCGGCTGTTTCCTTTCAGTTTAATATTTGCTTATTTTAGTTTAAATCCCTAGAGCAGAACCCACAAACCAAACAAATACTCATAGAAAACAGAGAGCAGCTCAAATGTCCTTGGAGACACTCAATTTTTTGTTTGCTACCATTTGTCATCCTCTGCTCAGAGAGAGATCAACAGTTTTTAGCACACAGATCAATATTCTCTTAACCCAGACCTAATCTAAGGAGAGTTTCCCCAGGTTTCACCTTGGCCTACTCCTATGTGCCATAGTTGCCCTTTTTTTCAGCAATAATTTTGTCTGTGTAAGACAGCAATTTTTCATCCTTTGGTCAAAACTGGTGACAAAAGAGGGAATAATGGTTCCTGACATATCAAATGATAGATTTGACACATGGCATGCTGAGCTGGGAGCTTTCACGTGCCAAAGTAGAAAGACAGATAAGCAGCCTAATGGCCCTCCTGACATTGCTGCCTCTTCTTTTTTTTTTTTTTTTTTTTTTTCCCCTGGTATACCAAAACAGCCTGTGCTTTCTTTTTTTTCCTTTTTATTCCGGTGACTTTTTTTTTTTTTTCCTAGGACTCTGGCCAGTAAGCAAGGAAATGCACTCTACTTCAGCCCAAAATAAATGTTTCCCTGTCCTGTAAAATGATCAATCTATGCCCTTTTCCTCCAGCACAGTAAGGGCAATACAACATGCTGCTTGAGGAAATACTAACAAATATAGCCAGCGAGAGGGAAACAGATGGGACTAAGAAATTAAACCAGCAGATTTCTGGAAGGTATTCAAAGAGGAGAGTTTATAATACTGAAACAGAAATGCTCTTTAATTTTTTTTTTTTTAAAGCACTGATCATGAAGATTTACCTTCAGCAGGGCTCACACTCTCCCTGCTAAATCCCCCAGAGAATGATAAGAAAGGTCCCTTTTGGTACTATTCTGGCAAAAGTAAATCAAATTTCACAAAAGCCAGTGCTAGGCAGGAGATAGACAGGCTGCAAGTTTCTCTCTCTTTGGTACTCTGGGACAAACACAGCAGTCTGTGTACCATGGGGCATGGCTCCAGGCATGGGATCGTGTTACATCTTTACACACAAAAGCTTCTTTCAGAATCTAAACTAACAAAACAGGAACAACTTTTATTCCTGTATGGTTTCCTCTGGAGCATGTGTTCACATTTAAAATCCTGACCTATGTGTCATTTGCTTGCATTCAAAGTTATTTGTATTGCTTCGGTATTACAAAGCAACGACCAGTCCTAACTTCACTTGCTTACCAGTAGCCCATGGACTTTGGAAAAATGTTGATTATCCTTCTCTAGTGCTGGTTCATAAATTCTTTTTCTCACACTTTCTTTTTTTTTTTTTTTTTTTAAG
>VXAY01007229.1:9614-24874 GCA_013399855.1 Oxyruncus cristatus | reverse complement strand
TTTTTTTTTTTTTTTTTTTTTTTTTTTTTTACATTTTATGGCCAGAGAGTTGTGTTAGCAGCCAGCTTATTTTTCTCCTCAGTAATAATTCTATGGACATTTTATATTTGATCCAATAAAGGAAGAAAATGAATCCAAGGAAAATATTTTACTCAGAAGGTCAGCAAACATTGGGATCCAATGTTTGTCACCCCATTTTTAAAAATATAATGTTTGAATGCTCTGGGTTATTTCTTTACAGCTTTCATAAGTGTTTAAATATATATGTTATACATAAGGGAAACATTATATGTATACACATCAAATGCTTGTTTGTTTTTTTTTTCCTTCCTTGTAATACAATTTTTTTCCTTTTTCCCTTGATGAAAAACACTTTCCCTATAAGTATATACATGGTCATATTCTATGGTACTTTTCACAGTTTCTATGTTTTTGACATTCAGCCAAGCTGTGAGTGGCAAGAAATCAGATTGAAGAATGTGAAACTACAACATTTAAGTTTTCTCATACTGTCCACCAATAACTGGGAAGAGAGAATCAATCTTTTAATGTACAAAACCAAAGTAAGTCATCAACGAGACACCAAGGCAAATAAAAGTGCATTATTAAAATAATTTTGGTTGCATAAATTAAGAAAAAGTTTCATCATTGAGATATAAAGTGGTCAGTTCTTGGATGCACAAGTTCCGACCAGGAAGAAAGCATTCTATGTTACTATAAAAAGGCACAAAGAGAATAATTGGACTTTAGTAACACTTCCTTATGAGAAAGTCTTTTTTAACTGAATGTGGTGAATCACAACACTGTGGAATAGGCATGGTGAAGCACACTGAAACTATTTCTAACTTTCACTGCGCTGTCCTAAAAATAAAGTGTAACTATGGTTAAATATATTGTAAATGTACTATATAAAACAGATTTCAGCTTAGTAGATGAATGTAAATATTGTTAAAAGACAGCCTCTTGCTTTCCTTATAATAAACTTACTGCAAATGACTAGGTTGTGATATTGTTTGCTTCAACAAGAGCTGAAAGTATATGTTATTTGTCAAAATATTCTGATTTATCAATTTGGTTCAAACAAAAAACACACACAAGAAGATAAAGAGTTAAGATGATGTTTCTTGTTGTAGAATTAATCAGATTCATATTAGCAGTAGTAAATGTCATGTTGGCACCTTTTCTTTCTCACACATTACAGTTTCAAGTCTTTGCTATGAGGAAATAATGAAGTAAAGATATGCAGTGCCATATACCATGCATCTTTTTTGTCAGTCTGCATAAGAAATGAATTGTATCTGCTACTAAGGAGGTCACAGGGGCAGCAAGTTAAGAAGAATGCTTAAAGAAAGGACATGTCAAAGGAAACAAGAACTTATTTTTTCTATACTTTCTAACAATATTGCAGTTTTGGGGAAACTAAATGTTCATAATAAATACCCACCTATTTTGAAAGCAATAGCTTTTCATTGCTGCAAAGTTAACCCTGCTGACCAAATGACCTTGAAGTCCCCACTGCAAACCCATGAAGATCAATAAAAGTGGTCAAATGTTACAAGCCCTAAAATTCATGCTTCACTTGTAGTGTGATCAGCAGGGAAAATGCTACTTTATTGTGAAGATAAAAAACTGAGGACTGGAAAAAGATCATGCCAGAGGAGGTGTACATCTCATGAGGTTATCTCACAGTGCACTTTTTACTTTTTTTTTTTTTTAAACCCATATTTGATCATTAAGCTTGAAAGGTAAAAAATGGGGAAAAAAAAATCTTCTTTGCCAGCGAGAAAAAAACTGGTTTTGACAGTTGGATGATGCTTGTGTCTTGTGGTAAATTTTCAGCTTTGCCTACAAACAGAGCCTTTCCTTCCAGCAAACGCTATGCATAACTTAAGCATGAAGTTAAGGCAGAAGCAAGCTATTGGTGTGCCAGATATTGCATCAAAATTACAAAATGCATTTTAATTTTGTGCAATGACTAGGAATTAATGCCAAGTCTACTGTCAGCATGCAGTAGAGCATCTCTCTGATCATGTGAAATGATTGCCTGAGATATAGCAGCCTCCACTGCCTTCTATCCTGTAGGTGCCACTGCTGCTAAGTGGAGCTTATGAAGAAAACTAGATGAAGAGGCATGAAGCAGATGAATAGTTGTGTGAGTGTGGATTTTAAAAGTGAAAGACCCATGACATTCTCATTTACTTTATGGGTACTTTCTGCTACTCGTGGGGCCAATGAGCTTGTAAAATTTTTTTTCTACTTTGAGGTCAAAATGTATACAGGAGCCTTAGTATGAGCAAGAGTCACATCCTAAAGGTAATAAATGGTTAATAGCACATGGGATTTTTAAAAAAAAAAAGAATTTTAAAGAGATGTAGAATCATGCTGCCTTCCGTAAAACTACTGGAAATCAATCTGTCTTTCCACTCTCTTAGTATGCAAGTAACACCCCTCCCTGTACTCTCAGAAGCTGATGGGGGCACTGCTTTTACCCACACATTCCTGAATGGAGAGAGAGGGCAGACTAAACCGACATCATTCTGGTGTAGGAGCCACTTCCTTTGTTTGAACTCCATGAATCAGATACAACAGTTTCTCATACATTTTTCCTGGGCTTTCTCTGCTCAGAAATTTTATTTTATTAAGGGAAAATAACTTTTCCCTGATGACGGATCATTCACACAGTACATAGGACATCAAGATTAACATTTATCTGTGATCTGCAGCTAAACTGCACCCCGGGTTTTTACCATTACCATCAGGTCATATGGAGAATCCTATTGAAGCTGTTTCTTTTTCTATAAAAAATTTTAAAAAACCCAAACCAAATCAAACCAAAAAAACAACAGCATGCCACAGTCAGACTGATTGTCTAGTCCAGTGGTGTAAAATTGATGAGTGGGTCGATCCCTTCAGAATGGGTCACAAAGATTAGCCACTTCACCAGTGCACATGAAGGAAGCCCCAGATCCTGGTAAGGCAAGAAGTGGGAGGCAAGGCTTAAGTCTCTGGTCTCAGGCCTCCAGAGTGCAAAGCTGTACTTTGGCATTCCATTTGATAGATGGGTGATGTAACTGTGTTTGTATAAAGTACAGGAAAAGTGATTGCATTTTTGACTGCAGAAATTCTTTTCAGCCAGATTTATAACAAATATATGTTTTTGCTCAGAATTCTTCAGATGTTTCACATTGAGAAAGGATTTTTGTCAGCCCAGCTGAACTACTCACTGAGCAGTACGCAAAGAAGAAAATCTACCTCTAAAATAACTATTTTGCATGTTTAAGGGGACCTTTACGAACCAGAGAGTTAGTGTAATGAGTACATAATTTAAAAGCAGACAGATGGCAAAAACATGCCACCCAATCCTTCGTTCTTCTGTGTCTCCACCATTCTTCCATAGATCCACACTGCAATGATGAATCCATTAAAGTAAGAATTTGTGGATTTCTCCAGTTAAAAAGTGTTGTTCAAGAACATCAGAGGAAGCATTTTCCTCAAATAGAAAGAATATAAAAAATTCACAATTCACATCTGGGGTGTAATGGAAGGCCAGGTGGCCAGCTATAGTTAACTGTCAACACTTTGTATTTCCCTTTGCCATCGGCAAAGTTTGCACTCAGAAGTGAGAGTATAATGTGAAGAAACTAAAGCATGAAACCACTTAATATCATAACGAATGGTGTTTGGAAAACCAAATTTCTTTTTTTTTTTCCTTTCCTAAGATTTTCTTGGTACTTGTTCGCTGGTTTGCACCTCGCCAAACAGTATTAAAGTAGCAAGTAATTTATGGACCTTCTTGGGATGACTGGATCAAGGTTATAGCACTTTTTCCTCTATTTTTTCTCTTCTTCTCTTATGATAAATTGAGAACTGACCAGTTTGTGATATTTTTGTGTAATTCTAACAATTCTTTTTCAGTATACACGAATGACCATGTTGATAATGTTATTACTATCTTTACTCATACTGAACAGTACATTATTCCAGAACTCGTTAAAGTAAAATGTTGCTTAGCATATGAGCCCCAAATCCTCTCTTGTTACCACTTTTCTCCTGAGGACTCTAAATGTTCGATTGTCCTGCTTTAACTATAACGTGCTTCTCTACACTGCTTTTGCTCACACATTCTTGAAATAAGAGCAAAATGCACAGAGATTGTTTTTGGGCAGGGCACAGTATAGTATTTCTAAAACCTTAACTGCACCTAATAGAAAATTAGGTATTTGGAAATACCTTCTTTTGTCACCAGCTCTTGATGCTTGGTGCATTAAAACAACAGTTCATTTTGCTTTAGGAAGAGAAAACATGGTTAGAACTGGTCTTTTATAAACTGGGTTGGTGTACATATACCCTCAGAAACACTAGACATGATCTAGCCCTATAGTAGTCTTAACATTTTAACCTGTTATCATCCTGAGCCGATAGGTATTTTATTATGTTTGTGTACTAGAACAGTTGCAGTCCTGCGGGGAAAAGTAGAGAGAACTATGAAACTAACATTAATCATCTATACTTCCACTTTGTAAGAGCTAGAAAATACCCAGGACTTCTGAAAATTAGGTTTTACAGATTCTACCTATCAACAGCTGTGAACAAAATGAGCCATCCACGTGAACTTGAAGTAATGAAAGGCAGCCAGAAATATGTTTCCTGTTATTCCATGACTTGTCTTAGGTTTAATCTTGTAAGTGATAAAAATCAAAAAAGATCAGGCATTCACAAAGCGAATGGAAGGAATTTAAAACAAAGATGTACATTTAATTCACAGATTTATAAGTGTTCTGGATGTGTTCTTTCAAGGTAGGAACCTAAGCAAATTATAATAATTTCCTATCTAAGTCATAGTCATGCAGATAGGAAAATATAACTATTCCTCTAGAAGAAGGAAAATATTTAAGCATTCTTCAGCTGCTTTAAATCTTTCTAGAAAAAGTTAGCATATTGAGATTTTAGCTGAGGCTTGAGTTACCAAGTGTAATTTTTTCAAAGATTGTATATTGCATTTCACATTCTTCATAGAAATAATTTAGAAGAACTGAAGCAAACTAGAAATTATGGACTATAAGTAGTATTTTGCAAACACAGGGTTCCATTTAAATTAAAGATCAGTACACCAGGAGACATGGCTGCCAGGCTGGAACGTAAACAGAAATTGACTTGCTAATTTAGTAGAAACAGACGATATATGAAGGTATTGTTACATGAAATTAGTCAGCCCCTAAAATAATATAAATATTTAAATAATAGCCAGGTCATGGAGAGAAATCCTCAACCAATTCATAGAACAAATCCGTAACCAAATCTTACTCAAAGTTATGATATATACAGGTTTTTCCTCTTTCCTCACCTTCTGACATACACTTCTGATTTTGACAGAAATACCAGGAGAACAAGCTTTCTTGTGTTATTACATGGCTATAACTAGAAGCTGAAATGATGGAAAGTCTGCAAGAAAGCCTGGTATACAGTTTCAGGGAATTCAGATAAAGATCCAAGAATTCAAACCAAATCCAAATGCTGAACCTTTTGAGATACACTATGCTTTGAAGGCAGGTGACTTTATTCTGCCAGATGGGTCTTTGAAATGCTCTGCAGTGCCCACATGACTCATCAACAAAATTTATTTGGCTAAAGAAGCAGTCAGGGAATATACTGTAGTATACTGTACGTGGCCCCTCTAGGACAGCTCCAGCTGGAGCCTTAGGCAAGATTTATGGAAATTGAAATCTTAGGAGCTTTTGTGCCTTTTCTTCCCATTAGCTGTGTTGCATCAATGAAACAATCGCCTGCAATCTTATCACATGAAGGCAAATGTGCTTGCTGGTAGCAGCACCCCCTGAAACGAGAGCAGCTGCACAGTGGGGAGGTGAGCTCCATGAAGAGTCAGAGAAGGCAGTTGAAGGAGGAGGAAAATTCCATGTTTTGAAATCAGGAAAGACTACCAAAACAACAGTCAGAGTGTAGAAGAATGCCATAGGTCTTTGCTCTGTGGCTCTGGGAGAAGGAAATGGGGTCAGATGGGGTCACTTCCCTGCTCTGGTACGGTGAAGTTCTGTTGAAGATCAATACTGTTCTCCCATTTTCTGTTTTCCTATTCATTTTCCTTCTCAGCTAGTGAAAGAGGTCCTCAGCACCTGGCCAGTGTTTCTCTCAGCATTAATAATAAGGATAAGGTGTCCTGGAGATGTGAGACAAGAGATCCATTCTACAACACGAAAGCCTCAGCGGGCTTCTTAGTGATTCTATAGGAATAGAAAAGGCTTTCCTACAGCATCTGGCAGTATTTCCTAGATCGCACAGAAAAAGGAGAAGAGGGATGATGGGTCTTATACAGCTGGCAAAGTGCTTTAAGATCTTTCTTGAGCAATACTGTGGTAAATGTCAGAAAACACAGGTGACACCTGCATTCACCAACACTGCACCATTATCCTTATTTTTCCTTATTTTGACATCGCTATGCCCACAGCCTGGAAGCCAAAGACAAGGTCTTATCCTGTCACTGTGGCTCCGGGAGTTCAGTTGAGCCATGGCAGTGAGATGCACGTGTGCATGATGACACGTCTGAGTGGATGACCAGCTAGTCCCTGCAACTAAAGCAGAAAATTTTAACAGAGGCTTGTGTTTTGTGCTTCCAAGGCAAGCTGAGAATGTTTTTTGTCCCCATTAGTAAACACAGCCATCCTCATAACTATGAATGGTACTACTAGGCCGAATATATTAAACCTCTAGGATCAGTGTGAATGTTACTTACGAAATGCAAATAGGTGAAGAAAAGAGGGAATGTCATATGCTGAGATTTCGGAAGTCATCTGATTAAGTAGGTACCTTTCAGAAATTCAGTTAAATATTAAGTAGAATATGAAGTAAATATTGGAAGTGTTAGGAGGATTGGCTAGTAATGAGAGTATACTGGTCATATCCCAGATTTGACGTGATTTAACTTCTGTGGGTTTTTTTAGGGAATGGAAGAAGAGGCATGAGAAGAGAGATAATGAAGAAAGCAGAGTCAACAGAGAATGACTTCTGTAATCTGGAACTGACACTTTCACTGCTCTCACAGTAGGAAACCTGATGTAGATTAACTCTTGCTGGAAGCTCAACCCCACGCAGCACTTGCTTACTCACCTACAGTGGGATGGGGGACAGAATTGAAGAGAGAAAGTGAGAAAACTCATGAATTGAGATAAAGGCAGTTTAACAGAAAAGCAAAAGCCATATATGCATGTAAGGCAAAACAAGGAATTCATCCATCCCTTTCCATTGACAGGCAGGTGTTCAGTCATCTCAAGGAAAGCTGAGCTGCATCATGTGTAACAAGGACTTGAGAAAACCTGTGCCTTCACCCTGAGAGTCCCCTGTTCTTCCTTCTTCCCCCTGTCGTATATGCTGAACATGATGCCATATAGTGTGTTATATCCCTCTGGTCAGTTGGGGTCAGCTGTCACAGCTGTATCCCTTCCCAACTCCTTGGGAGCCTGCTTGATGGTGGGATAGGGTGAGAGACAGAAAAGACCTTGAAGCTATGTAAATGCCGCTTAAGAATAGTTAAAACATGCCTGTGTTAACAACACTGTTATGGTCACAAGTCTGGGCTACTATGAAGAAAGTTCACTCTATCCCAGACAAAATCAGTACAGACACAATAGAAGATCATGCCATAGTTCCTAATACCCTGAGAGAGGGTATCAAGATTTAAGTGTCTCAAACAGAGCAGCTAAAAATTAAGGCATCTAGTCCCAAAATCATCACTCGGAATACTAGCTTAGTTTGATCTCATTGAATGTTATAGATGCAAAATTATGATTTGGAGATGGCAATACAATATTAACTTCATATTTTCATTTTACAATTTGCATATTCTTACTAATTTGTTCTACCACATAAATCCA
Source organism: Oxyruncus cristatus (assembly GCA_013399855.1). NCBI lineage: Eukaryota > Metazoa > Chordata > Aves > Passeriformes > Cotingidae > Oxyruncus > Oxyruncus cristatus. The sequence goes on along the minus strand of VXAY01007229.1, from coordinate 16,988 downwards.
TGCACTTCACTGAATATTTTTTGCAAAGGAACTAACATTTCATTTTAGCGTGAAAGGAAGAACTAAGATAAAACCCTTCATTTCCAAGAAAACAGCAAATAAGTATAGAGACATGTATGTGAATACGTATATGTGTATAAAAATCACAGTACATAACAACTACAATTCAGAGGAGATATGAAACAGTAATCTGCTTTGTTATTCCTATGTAGCTACTCTGAATTATATCATGACGTACTGAAAGTCATATGCAGGAATTAATAAATTCTATCACAGTAGCATGAAGGAAGATTTCAAAGCTCCTCATTTATTTACTTACTGATTTGTTTATTTTTTAACACTGTCAGTATGTTTCTTACGTGACAGAAACATGTAATTTTTTGAGGTTAGTTGCTTTACAACAGGAAAGAATTAGGAGAAACTTTTTATCCTACGTATTTCATTTGATATCACCTAGGAATCATTTGCTAATACTGGTGAAGTTAAAAGTTATTTCTGAGAATTTGTGAAAAAAGAATACTAATGGAGTACATAGTAAATGAGTGAAGATCAATAGTTTACTGGGTATGTAATAATATTCTTTAGTTTCTGAGAAGACACCAAATAAATGTCTTTTGGGCTTAGCAGAAATGTATTTTTTTCCTCTTTCAGTCTGATTTCAAGTAATACTGGTTTGTCTTCATGTAAACTTTTAATCTGCAATGCTAGCTTGCCTCCAGCAAATTATGTCTATAGGATGTTTTCCAAACTGAATAATTCTAGAGGGATTCTGAAATGTCTTTTTCCAAATAATACATGAAAAACCTGTTACTTGAGAAAGAGTTGGAGACATAAAAGCATTACAAAATATTTTATGTAAAAAGCCCTTTGAAAAAAAGAGGACATTTTAAATAGTGATCTAAATAATTACTTCATTAATACAACTCATGCATATTACCAAGGTTGGGGTAAAAAGAAGATGTCTGAATAACACTGTCAATTAACAGAAACTGTTTAAGAGATTATCCCTAAGGCCATACTTTTAAAACTTCACTAAAGAGTATAATACGAAACAGTGTATTAATTATAACTGGTCAGAAATCTTTTTCATGAAGTGGTTTTTCATCATAAATGTTCAGCCCATCAAAACACAACTTTTCACAGGGAAGATCCTGCTAAAAAAAAACAACAAACAAACTTAAACCAGAAAAATTAACACTTGAATCCATTTTTTCAGGTTCCATAATGGAATTTCCAGTGAGAGAAACCTGCTTTGTGACCAAAAGAGAGCTCACTTAGGGTACTCAAGACCCAGAATCAAACCTCTTTGTTTTTCGTGTCCCACATTAGTAGCTTAGCCAAAAGACTTCTGTAACCATGTTAAAGTTAATAACTTTTGTCAAAACTGTCCAATACCGTCATAAATGCAGCAAGATCTTGACCCTAGAAATGTTGTGGGGTGTGTGCTCTGGCCACTGGAGTAAGGCCTGATTCTTTTTGGACAATAGCGAGTGATCACCATAACTTGTACGAAGTGGAATAGCTGCAAGACACAACTGAGAGACCCCTGGCCAGTGTGGGGAAGCCCCCAGCTCGCAACTTGGGAAACTCGGGTTCAGATTCCTTCTCCAAAGCAGGGAGAATGGGATTTGCCTGCAGCTGAGCCACTAATACTTCAAAAAAACATAGACTCACTTAGCTTCCCTGACTCAGCACTCCATGGAAAAAATGCTTCAGATTCCCTCATGCTGTTTCTTGCCCTAATCTGCTAAAAACAACTCTAGTTACTATACTAGAATAAAGTTTTCTTTATGTCATGGAGCACATTTTAAATAACAAATGTGATAACCACAAATTCTTGGTGTCCATGACACCACAATGAAAACTCCTTAGTTTTTCCTCAAGCACTTCCCAATTGTTTTTTAATCTAATAAACAGAAAGCTGGAAAAATAATCCTGACTTCTCTATATTTTTTAAACTTTTTTTGTAAGAATTTATTTGTGTATCTTCTCTCTAACCCACTATATTTTTTCTGCTCTGACACCTCAGTTCAATGGCCAAAGATTTGGCTTAGAGTAGTAGACAAAGCACAGGTTATTTGCACAGGTACATAATAAATGGTGATTCCCATGCTGGATGCTGAATAAAACAAATTATATTAAGCAGAATCTTACTTTTTATTATATATATATACAATACTTTTGTATTATATATACAATACTTTTGTGTTATACTTTTTGTACAATACTTTTTGTATTTGACTGCTTGCCTAACTAGAGTAGAGTTTGACTGAAAAACCTTGGGTGTGCAGGGGTTTCCCTGTATAAAAATGTCTGTGTGAAAGTCCAATTAAATAAACATGTATCTTTCAATAAAATGCAGAAGTGTTGAAATATTGCAACAGAACAGAGGCTTTGTTTTGCAGTGCTAAAAATGCTTAGTGGTGAATTTACAGACAGAACTCTTCCTGGGACAAGACCTTCTTTACTATTTTCTTGCTGGCTAATATTACTGAGCTTGTGTACTTGATGTGATATAATAGATATGGTAAGTCCTTCTCCCTCATACTAAAAGAACAGTCCTATAAAAATACAGGTATGTATTAGTAATTATTATCATTCTTAAAATCCTAGAAAGATAACTTAATAATAGCAGTGGAAAAAACCTCCACTAATGTTTCATTAAGCATGGGTTTACTATATAACTGCATTTTGAGAAGGGGCTATTTTAGGGATGAAATCTCTATTTGGAGCTTGATTATAGAGCTCACTATTTTAATCTTACTTTTTCATGCTTTGACAACTGGAAAAGAGCAACACACCCTCCTCCTCCTCCTCTCCCCCCCCATCCCCCACACCGCTTCCAATGTCAAACATATCAAAGATTAGTTTTATTTGGTTATTTTTATCTTCCAAATTCTGGTTAATATTCTGGCAGTATGAAAAAACCACAGTTTTTCTTATACACTAGTTCCCTGATCCTATTTTGAAAATACATATTGAGAGTATTGATGGAACAGTATGTAATTATATACATCCATCAACACCATTTCTCCTCTTTTTCTTAGCACAGAGATTTAATCCCGTAAAACATGTAAGCCATGAATCTTTGAATGTAAAACGTTCAATGTATTTTTATAAGTGTTTCAAAGAGTACTAAATTACTAAATTTCACTTTCTTATATGGATTAATTTTAAATATAATTACCTTCCACTATTTTTAACTAAGTACTTATCACTAATGCAAAACTACAGCTAGTGAATTCAGTAACTGAGCACTGGCTTAATTCTGACATAGTAAAAATAAAATGTGCTATCATAAAAATATCAACAAATTAATCCCATGCAACAGTATAAACCACATAGTAACAGTAATTACTTAACAGAAATTTAAAGGGCAGTAATTAAAAGGAACAAACAAAGTCTTAATCAGACTCATCATTTACTCACCTGTGGTTTGTTGTTTGCAAAGCAATGTTTGCAGACACAATGTAATTTATTATTTTGAAACTAACGGAATTTTCAATTTTTAATGGTATCAAAGAGCTCTTCTCTGTTTTTATAGTTGAAGAATCTTTCTTGTATGTAAGAAGAGTTAAAGCCATTTCAAAAATGTCATGTCCAATGTGTAACTGAATAGTAGGATTTTATTAGTTTGCAACAGAAAAAAAAATTCTGATAGACTAACTTTAGAGACGTCATTTGCTTTTAAGGAGAGAAAAAGAATATAAACAGTACATTGAAAGCAGATGCTATCATGAAACAGGCTGGTTTTGTGTTGAAAAGGTGATGTGTACATCAGGAAATTTACACACACATTAGAGAGAATCAGGAGAGGACTGGGCATAGAAAAGCGGATAATACCAATCTGAAGAACCACAAACCAAAGAAAAATGTACCTTGTTTGACTCATTGTCAAAAAAGTCCAAATGTATTTTGAGGGCATGCTTCCATTCTGCATGACACCATAACACTGTTCCTTTAGGCATAAAATTTGTGATGCATGAAGAGTCATGAATTAACATTATTTTCCTTATCAATGACTGTAAAAATGCTCTATAAAACTTCTCAACAACTGACCAGATTTTTGGGGTAAACTGTGATGTTCCACCTCCCACTCCAAGCTTTGAAATCTCCATTTACAGAAAAGCAGAATTTCTTAAAATATATGGCAATAAGCACGAAAATAGCTCAAAAACCTGTAGGGTCATGGTAAGGAAATGTACTGCATAGTCAGTGGTAAGGGCAGCAGGTCATGATGAGGCACGGTGATTCATGAGAAATGTTGAGACTTGGCAATGGTATTTGTGAAACTGGTAAGCCTTGGCCTAAACCCAAGGATTTTGCCAATGATTGTTTTATCAGTGTTGTAGTGGATGCAGCCATCAATTCCTTGCTCCACAAGCTTTAGGTGGAATAAGTGTGAGTGCAGTCCAAAGAGACAACTGCTGCTGTAATCTCCTTGAACTGGTACCCACATAGTATCCTGCCTTCCTGCTACAAGGAAGACAAATTTTCAAGAGATAAAAAAAAGCTCTGCACAATGATTACCTTTGTATCGAATGAATGTTCAAGGAGATTGCAGACTGGGCAATTAGATTTGTAACCATTTTATTTGTAAATTGTCCCCAGGTGGTTCATATCCAGAAGTCAGAAAAGTACATTGCTACATTTTACACTGTCATATGCTGTCAAACTGCTGGTAAGTGTGATATTTAACCTTTCCCTTGCACTATTATATCTGTGATGGCAATGTATAAGGCACAGGATTCATTCAAAAGTTTGAGCAGTCGGTTTGATTTTGCAAGAGGAGCATTTTTGTGGGTAATTCTTTAAAGGAAGTGAAAGAGAAACAGCTACATCCCAAGCCCATAAATTCTACAGTAGTGCAAAATAACAAGAGTTTCTATATCTAAAGGAATTCCTGTTACAAACTATTATTACAGAATGTGATAAAATCATTTAAACAAGGAAAGCTCCTGAACTATCCAAACACTTGCTGCCATGCAATCTCTACAACACTGACTACAAAGGCGAAAAAGTACTGCACAGTAATCACAGCACTTTGATAAAGAATGTGAATTGAAAAGGAGCTTAAAAAAACAAGAGTCTATCCTTCCGTGATCCTTTCGTTACCAATTGGTCCACTCAAAGTGACAAACGTGGTTACATTTTTGACAGTTTTCTTTAAGTTCCAGTCAGCAGAAGTTGCTGTGCCACAGTCTCTGGAGCAGACTCCAGACTAATCTAATCTCTTCTGCTCTAAGAAAAGTCTTCGTTCATATAGAGGTGTAGCATTGTAACTAAGGAAGATTTTGTCACTAAATTCAATTAAACAGGAAAATAAAAGAAATTCAGGAAGAAAACACAGGCTTTTCCTGCTTCATCTCCTACAGTTCAACAGTTATAAGTCAGCGGAGGAGGTTTACTTTCATTCAATGATTTTCAGTTCAGCGCCACACAATAACAGTACATAAACCAGCATGATTTGCCCTTACATTCCATGCCACTAGCAACCAATTTTCCATATTTTGGTGAAAAAACTTAACTTTTCTCACTCTACGTTCGTGGTTCTGTATTCCAGATACAGAAGACTGAGGCACTCAGAGACTGCCAAAGCAAACATTTAAGTATAGCCTCACATGCTAGGAGGACAAGCATCATATTTTCAGCAACAAGTATCCCATGACTTACAGAGCTGAGACAGAGCACATTGCTCCTCCATAGCACAGTCTCACAGTATGAAGCATAAAGAGAGAAGGGAAAATCTAGAAGGAGAAATTAGAAGATCTGAACTACAAATGAAATACAGATGTACTGTTGTAAAGTTTTGGATCTGGAACCTCGTTTTGTCTCGGGGGGACCTTTAAAAATGTCGGGTATTGTAATAGGGTATGGTATGACTGGACCGTTGTAAAGTAAGTACAATATATCCTAAGTTATTGCCATTTCCCACCTGGGCAATTTCCTTATTTGCAAGAATACCTAATACTGTTATAGCATATTCATTTCTTTCCTCTTACAGTGCGCAGAGTGTATTTGGTAAAGTTCTCTTGATTCCTGACATTTATGCTCCAGGTACTTTAGAGGATTTGTGGCCTTTGATGCTTTAAAAGAGGCAAGATAGAGACACTTTCAAGTTTGTCCTCTGATTAACTGTTACTCACACAATCTTTTCTTCCTTTTTTAGTAATTTGATAAAGGCAGTGTCCTTATGGTTAATTTATTTTAACAATCTCAATGAGTATTTTTTAAGTCTCCTGAGAAAAAACAGGTCTCAGCAGATATAGTTCATGCGTAGATTAACAAGTGTGTGCCCATCTGTATCTGTACCATAAAAGCTTTTCTGTTCATAAGGCAGTTTCAGTAGACCTAATTGAAGCGTAGAGAACTCACTGGTAGCAATGTTTTTGAGTTGTTTATTTGACAATACTTCAAAATGTTACAAGAGACTCCTGTGCTGGATATCTCCATATATTATTGTATCTTATATAAATAATGTAATATAATTTACATGGTAAAAAATAATGAAGAACAATTTTATATGTGCAATTATGTTTGTAAGGAATGATTTCCTTTCACTTATTTAAAACCCTGAGCATTTATTTTATTTAAAAATATTTCCTATGAGCACATCAGTATCTTGAATCTACATTTTTTTCCCTTATTTTTCATATTGTGTCACTTTTTCAGGCTCTCCATTTCAGGCTTTCCCATAATATCTTAAAAAAAACATCTAACCAGCAGCTAATTCAAGCTATGATGATGGCAACTAGATCCTGTGTGTCATAGAATCATAGAATCATAGAATCATCTGGGTTGGAAAAGACCTCCGAGATCATGAAGTCCAACCCTTGGATCCACCACCACTGTGGATATTTGTCCATGACACTAAGTGCCACATCCAGTCTCATCTTAGAAACTTCCATGGACGGTGAATCCACCACCTCTCTGGGCAGTCCATTCCAATGTCTGATTACTCTCTCTGTAAAAAATTTCTTCCTAAGATCCAACCTAAACCTCCCCTGGCACAGCTTAAGGCCATGCCCTCTTATCCTATACTGCTGGTTGCCTGGGAGGAGTGACCAACCCCCATCTGGCTACAGACTCCTTCAGGGAGTTGTAGAGAGCGATGAGGTCTCCCCTGAGCCTCCTCTTTTCCAGGCTAAACAACCCCAGCTCCCTCAGCCTCTCCTCATAGGACTTGTGTTCAAGTCCCTTCACCAGCCTTGTTGCTCTCCTCTGCACCTGCTCCAGCACCTCAATATCCCTCCTGAACTGAGGGGCCCAGAACTAGACACAGAACTCCAGGTGTGGCCTCACCAGTGCTGAGTACAGGGGCAGAATCACTTCCCTGGTCCTGCTGGCCACACTGTTCCAGATCCAGGCCAGGAT
>VXAY01007228.1:1000554-1131955 GCA_013399855.1 Oxyruncus cristatus | reverse complement strand
TAGCTACATCTCCTTTTTTTTTTTCTTTTTTTATTTTTAACATCTGTTAACCAAGTCAGATGTAAATTTAGCAGTTCTTAGAGGTCTTTTGGTTCAAAAGTTAGTGATGGATTAGTGTAAAATATTAATATATGCTAATATATATCTTCCCCGCCTCCCCTTTTCCTTTCCCCCAAATGAAGTATTGATCCAGGGCTGTCTGGAGCCTGGTAAACTCCAAAGTAGCAAATTATAAACCTTCTTTCTTAATATAAGTTATTTGAAAATATGAATAGCAATTTCATCTTATCTCTGAGGGATGGGAGACATAAAATGATGATTTCTCTTTCTCCTCCTCCTCACCAGTCTGATGTATGAGTGAAAACAGCTTAATGAAAACTCACTCAGCATGTGGGTATGACTAGCAATTCTGGCTTTAAAGTGTCCTGGGTATGTATGGCACTGAAAATTGGCCTCGTAAGAGCCCAACCCTAATGATGCAGAGCATATGGTACTTTGTGTTCTCTAGGAACATTGGAGTTCTATTTGCATTAGCCTTGATTTTCATAATCTGCTCAGAGCTCTGGGCAGTGTATGCTCATATCCAGATAATTAATATGTGCATGTACACATCTCAAGACTTCCTTTCAATAATCCTGAATTGAGTCTCTAAAAGATTCTATGGTGAATTTCTCCTATGAAATTAAACCCCTTTATATTTTTCATGCCGAAACCAATATGCTCTTCTTTCAATCAAAGGTTTTAATATATAAAGGGGGGGTAAAACAACAGAAAATGTAACATGTCCCTGATACGTAATCTTAAGTATCTGTAAGCATTTTATATTCATGGCTGTCTTGCTGATAAAATTTACTTGGAAACCATTTGGAAGCTTATGTAGTATTTTTCTTGTATGACAACCCATCCTCTATTAAATGAGCAAATGCCTTTTTTACCAATAGGCATTTGAGTGTCCTGGAGAAAGGCTTTTGAAGAAATTGATTCTTGAAATGACAGTGGTTACTTACACTGATACTACATGCACAAGTGAATGCTGCTAAGATTTTGTCAAGCATGAGGAGTAAAGCATCCTTCTTTCTGCGTAACAAACTACAGGTCTGCTCACTTCTCTGTAAAAGCAAATAGCAGCTCTGTAGTTTCCTTTGAGGAGGTAGATATCTAAAGCAGTGTTATGCAGCCATCAGGCTCTCTTCATGGCTGGACTTCAGCTTGAGAGTAGTAACGACGATATGTAAAACAGGTGTTATTGTTGTAATCCACTTACGCTGCTCCACTTCATTACAACTCAAAGTCAGCCTACCAATCAGAACTATTTCAAAGTCTGTTGATAAGGGGGCATCTTAGACATGTAATTACAGATTTAAAGTTTTCTTGAATGTAAGAGTGCTCTTCCAACCCAGAGGCTGGAATGGAGGCAGACCATAGCCAAGGAGCTTATCAGCTCCTCTGAAGGATTAGTTTTCCTATATAGTTGAAGATTTTTCTTCCTCTGAAATTTGATGAAGTAAAATAAGACCTGTTTATGAAGAAACCCATGGGAATGTGTCAAAAAGTAGGTTGGTATTGGAAATACTTTTCATTGGAGGATAACTGCTTTATGTTATATTAGTAAGTTTCCGCTTGTCTGCTAAATAAATTCACTTCAAGGGAGGGAGTAAAGCTAAGTTTTCAACAAATTGCAACACTCAACTACTAAGCTAGATGCCCAGACTTTGAAAAAACTACTTGATGCATAATACAGTTGTGAATTCTTGGTGACTTTTACCATGTCTTAAAAACACATCCTGATTTGAGTGCCTACATAGAAGCAACTGCTTTGATAATCTAACCACAAGTAAGTCTTTCTAGGTTTCATTGGCATAGTCTATGAAACTGTTGCCATCAACATTTGTTGATTACATCATATTTTCCGTTGAAGTAAACATCAGAAATACAAATATGTATTTGTCCTTACTGCAGCTGTCAGAGACAAGGAAATGTTGCCTATTTAGGGAGACAATGGGTTGCAAAATGATTTACTTCTGTTACTTCTGTTTCTTCTGAAAGTGGAAAAGTACTTTTAGTATGTACTTCATCTGTTTTTTTAACATGATTTGCAAGTTCTTTAAAGAAGCAAGGTTAAAGGGGGACACCACCAAAATATAAAGACATTTTAAACTCAGACACACCACTGCTATGGAAAGAAGTAAAATAGTCCCTCTAGTGTACTGCTGCTGTAAGCAGGCACAGGAATATGTGATGTGATTTACTGAAGAGTTCGGCTGCAGGAAATTACATAAACTGGAGACTCTGACCAACAACAGTTAGCCAAGTGAAACAATAATAAATAACAAGCTGAAAAAAATGCAGCTAGAGTAATTAATGAAGTAAAGAGTTAGTGTAGTGTGAGCAGTGCTTGAAACATGAATGAGGAGCAGAGCCACTCACCAGGGTGTGGGCTGAGGTGTGCTTCCTCTTTCCGGGCCATGGATTTGAATTTCATGTTGTATTTTGCATAAACTGGCTACGTACTGAAAAACAAACTTGATGTTCATATGTACTTGAAATGAGTGTGACTTTGATGTGACTTCTAAAAGCTTGCTTAACCTCTGTCTGATGGTGTTAGGCAGTGCAAAGGAGCTGTACTGGGGCGGGTGCAGTGAGGCTTCCTTTTATATCGGGAAGTCCTTTTCTAACATCTCTCAGTGGCAGGTTCCCTGCGGGAGAGTTACTAAGTTTTCAGTGTGCGGGAACGTGGACACATTTCTTTTTTCACGTGTCAGTGCTATGTGGACACTTTTTCATGTGTCAGTGCTACTCTTTACTCAGTATCTGGCTTTTGCTGACTGTTTCGGGTAAATAGTGTGTGCAAAGGCTCTGCAGCCCTTTGTGCAGTTGTTTAGCACAGAGCAGAGCCAGGCGTGGAAGCCCTGTTGTTCTGGACTTTGTACAAGCAACGAGTGCTACTTTTGCACTTAAACTAAGATCTAGTTAAGCCTCATTCAAAGGTATAGGAGCATCGGTCAGAGTCCTTGCTGTGGAAGAAAACTGGGCAATCATTTAGGGTTAAATGGGTGAAAGGGATTAAAGCTCTGCTGAAAGGAAGAGAACAAGGCAAAAAAAAGCACATGAAAAAACATGAAATTGAATGTTATGGCCTTTAATGTGTTTGGTACATAATAATTTTGGAGTTCAGAATTGCACTATATTATAGGCTCCCTCATGCCAACTGCATAGCTCTGTTCTGAAAACCTCCTGAGTCTTTCTTTGTCAGTTTGAAAATCAGACATTTTGCTGGATTTAATTTTGTTTTGATGAATGGCTATTGAAATTCTGATCATTTATCTGACAACTCAGCCCATGCATAACAGCAACCATGCACATGGACCTTGAAATTTGGGGACGCTTAGTTGTTCCTGCAGTGGCTCAGAACCAAAGAATGGAAACTTCACGTGGAAGGAGAAGCTTTCTTTTCCTCACTTTATGTTGGAGCAAAGATATTTACATGTATGTGATACTGAAATAGCGTGTTGCCCAGAAGTGGTAGTTTCACGTGTGATTACTGGTGTGGGTGTTCTGGACTCTTTGTCAGAATTCTTTAAGGAAACCATAACTGTGAGAAACACACCCCTCAGTAGACACGGTTCTGTTTCTTGGCAGAGTGCTGTCTTAAGCTTTGGTTTAGTAAGAGTGGTCAGTGGGTGAACGTTACCTTTTATTCTGTGGAAGTTATGTCTGTATTTTAATCTTAACTAAAGACTGGTGTGCTTAATGGTCTTAAGTTCTTAGCTGTGTTATTTTAAAATAAAATAGTGAACTCTGCCCATTACCTTTCCCCTTTTTGTGATGCCAGGGCGGCCACGCTTTGTCACTTATTTCTGCAGAATGCAGTGTGTCTCTGGTAGATGCTGACGCCTGTTGTGTTGTTGACCATTTTCTTCTTACCAGATTACCCAGTGTTCAGTTTTTGATAGAGATCTGTCTGTTGGCTTCCTGGCTTGTTAGTTTGCTCTTCCTGCAGTGCCAAACCACCTACCTTCTCAGAGCACTGAAAATTATTGGTAGTCTTCTGTTGTTTCTAGTCATTTAGTTCCTTTCTCTGTCCTTTTCTGTGCGCTCATTCTTGTAAATGCTCCACTGGCTTCCTCAGTGTGTGTGGGTGTCATCGTGTGTCACCATGCCCATCCCCTCCCAAGTTTTCACATCAGTTCCTGAAAAAGGTTTTCTATTCCTCTTGATTTTTAAGTCTTGCTTTCATTTGTGTTCATATTGATAGGTGTAAAATGTGATTTGGCAGTACATTTTGGGAGTAACGTTTGCTAGTTACCTACCTAAAATTCATAGTTTTATTTGTACAGCTTGGGTTTTTTGTGTTATTTTGAAGCAACCATAATGAGCTATGAAGAGTAAGCTGTACTTTTGCTGGGTTTGATTATGCTAGATAAGTGAGAATCCCTCTGAGGAAAAGGGTCTGTGTGGGTGGAATAGTTTGCAAAAGATTTTTTTTGCGTGCTGGGAAATAACATGTTGAAACAAGAAAGGGATATTCAGTTCACCAGACTTGCCCCCCTTTGTTTCGAGCATTAACCCTCTTTTCCCGTGATTTTGGCAATTAATGTCCACCCATCTGTTAGATCATTTTGCCAGCTACCGAATTTTCAATGAACTTCTCATACTGTCCTGTCTCCTGTGGCTTAGCAGTCCTTGCAACCCTGCACTGGAATTCTTGCAGGTGTGCAGAGGCAGGTTCTGGTCTGGTATGGAAACCACAACTCGCCTGCAACAGTAACGCTTTGTAAAGGAGTGGTTTTTTTCCCCTTTTGACCATTTGATTAATGTGAAGTCGTTTTTAATTAACTTTGTAATTTATTCAGTCAACTTTCATTCACAATTTCTAAAACTTATTCTAGGCCATATTGCAATTCTTCTGTTCAAAGGGGAGTATGTGCCCCAACCTTTGATTATATTCATAGCATATTTATTTGTTTTTAGAAATCTTTGTTGTAAGGCAAAACCAGATTTTCTGTGACATTCATTTTCACAGCAGCTTAAATGAACCCCAAAAGTTCTTTTCACACGAGTAATTTAATGTTGTTTGTTCTTAATTTTATTCATCTGCGTATAAGATATGGTTCACTTTGGAGGCTTTGTTACTTCAGTTTAAACTCTGTAGTTTGTGATTATTCTCTGTGGTTTTTACTTTGTCATCCTCCTGTGTAAACATGTAATTTTCATTCCTTTGAGAGATGCACTTTAAACTCTCTTTTATGGTCAGGGTAGTCTTGTAATTAAAATTTCAAAAATAAACAGTTGAATTTGTAGACATTATTCCCAAATGCTTATGAAATGTAGAATTGCTGTACTGAATTTTGATACTGCTGATAAAAACCTTTGGAGATTTCTCTTCAGCATAATATGAATTTTAAGTTGAAAAGACCCAAGCTGAAACTTCTGGGAATTTCAGGGGAAACCTTGTCACTTGAAGCATAGAAATTCAGACACGGTGTCATTTTGAGTCTTTTTCTCCCTCTAGCAAACAAGACTTGCCAATCTGATAGTTCCCAGAATACCAGGAAATACTTGTGACACAGAGGACATGCTGGGCAGAGCCAAAATAGATCTCGTATTACTACAATTGCCATCAAAACAACTCCACCTTTGTGACTGTATGTGCGTGTATCCAACCCTCCTTAACGCTTCCCTCGCTTTTTGTATAACCTTTAGCAGGAGGTACTCTCTCAGAATGAGATCTTCCATACTGCTGCCATATTGTAAAGAAAGGAAGGCTTCAGGGCTCCTTTGCGCGGCTTTGGCTGCGGGGCCGATGAAGAGGTCGATCAGGTTTGGCCGGTGAGATCGATCCCTCGCCTCCCAGCCGGCTCTGCAGGGCTGTCTTCTGCCGTGGCCTCTGGCTCCCTCTGCGGGCCATTGTGTGCCAAAGCTCAAATCCATACGATTTTCTTTCTGGAGCTACCGTAAGAATCCCCAATATTTAGAACAGTCTTGTTTACCAAGTGCATCCAGGTCCTGTTGCGAATTGAATGTCTGATTTGGGGCATACATTACACGGTTTTAAATCCACTTAAATTATCTTTTACTTGTAAAGAAGAGTTCTCTTTTCTTCTCTTTGTGGTTCCATCTCATCTCCCAGTACAAAGCCACCTCGGACCAGCTAGGGGGAGATCCGTGGAATTTGGTGCACTCAGTGTTTGGCACAGCCAGATTCTCTGTTTGTATAATTTGAAGTAGTGCTGGTGATAATGAAACAACAGAGAAGGAAATGCTTTATTACTTCTGTTCTACAACTAATCAGTTTGTTTCCTTCCTCTCCAGGTGATAGAAACACTTTCAAAACTTTCTCGCACTCCTATCGCATTAGGCACGGGAATAAGGTATGTTATTGCTGTAATGGATGGTGGGAGTAATGCCTCTGGTGTGGTGCTCCTTGGAAAGTTTGTTGGAGGCAGTATAGGTTGTGTCCCCCACTAAGAACCCCTCCAGTTGTAACCCAGATTACCCAGTGGGCAGTGAACCAAGGCTCTGGACCTCTGAGGAGTTACAAAAGGTATCTTCTACCTCTGGTACATTTACTAAGTGCCTGAGCTCTGTGTACTCCTCATGCTGAAACTTGAGGTGAACAAGTGAGCAGCTAGTATTGCAGAACCTGTGTGATAGTAGTGACACAGGATCACAAGTCAAGCTGATGCAGTGCTGATTTATGTAAAGACAAATGGGTTTTGTCTTCTTTTTTTCCTCCAAGTTTGTGAGATTCTCATTTTCAAAAAGAAACCAAAAAAACCACAATCAGACCTAAACTGACAGTTTTGCTGAATTCCTTCCCCCACCCCAGTTGAAAAATGACAGTGATGTGTAATACTAGTGATTTATAACAATCCTCTCCAGTAGGGAGTTTATTATATTGTCAGTTCACATATAGGAGTCCAAATACATATATACTGTTCATCAGAGAAAGAGAGAAACATACAAACACATTAGCATGCAGTAATCTCTTTGAAAATTTTGGAAACCAAACAAATTCCCACTGTATGACTAGGCTAGTGCTGTGCATAATGAATGCTATTTTTCTTTCTATAGGCCCTTCCCTACAGAAGAAAGCGTTGATGATGAAGATGTCTACAAAGGTCTTCCTGATTTAATAGAGTATGTTGTAAATATTAATGATTTTGGCTTTCAGTTGCATGCTGTTATTTGTATGATGTTATAGAACACATGGTGTTCATGAGAATGGGATATTTATTTGATTTAAAAATGTTTTGTTAGCAGTTATGCTGACCAGGAAGAATTAATTATGAAAGCTTGTTTGAATAATTGTGATACATTTGTATATGTAAGGAAGCTTGTTTCATGGAGGGGGCTGGTAGCAAAGTAAATAAACAAATGTGTTTCTAAATTATCTCTGTGCTATGAGAATGCTTTCAGAAAGTTGAAATATCAGTTGTAAGAGACCCAAGGAAATTGACTTGAACTTGCAAACAGAATACGTGTTTGGATCATAATTCAAGTGGATTGTTTCCCTAAAGTCAGTGAAATTCTGCATATGTATGCATTTACCTCTTTTGGGTAAATGTTCGCAGGATTGTCAGGATCCTCTTATATTCTATGATTAGGACCTCTCAAGATCCATCAGGAATCATGTTGGACAAAAGCTCAGAACTCAGTGCCCCAAAGTTCAAGTTCCCCAGCCCTCACCTCATTAGTGCTCCACGGGCTCTGAACACACTGTGTGTCACTTGCTGCTGTTCATGCCAGGGCTTTGTTTCCTTAGTGCCTATAAAGAAGGGAAACACCACCATTATTGGCATTGCTCAATTTACCACTTGATGTACAAAGCTTGCCCTTGTTTCCTGCAGCTGAGTGACTGTCTCATGGATAATTGCTTTTCATTCTGCGTAGTTGAAGGTGCAGAAGGTAGGAGTTGCAGTCTCCTCTGAGGGATCCAAGTGGGCTAGAGATGATGTCCTCATCTCTTAGATGTGGTGGCATTAGCACTGCTTGAGAATAATATTTCTACCAGTTCTTAAATAGGTATATAAATTCAGTAATGGAAGACAGTCTTTAAGAAAAAAAGTTAATAAACCAAATAAATGGATATTTGTAGCTTTTCTTTTGCATCAAATTACGAATATAAAGTGAAATTTGATAGTTGCATGCTGTCTCAATTGTCAAAAAGCAATTAACGAGTAAGAAACAAAAGTGTCACTGAATGATGCAAATGGCCCACATTTTTAATTTCTCTTAATTATTAGTGAGTGTATTTGGCTGAAATTATTTAATTGTCCCTGAGTTTAAATGGTGTCTAAAGAACTTAAAAATGAGTTTAAGTCTTTTTGTCAGAAAGAGCTGCCGTAGTTAAAGTACTCTGCCTTTTTACCAGCTTTTGTTCCCTGGAGCAGAGGTGGTAAAATAGAGTGTGTCTTCTGCATCTGACAGCTGCCAGGGTATAAATGTGAAGGGCTGGCATACCATCAGTGTGAGCTGAAATGGTAGACTGACCTGTTGGTTTTTACTCTGAAGCATTTCAGTGTTGTCTTCCAACAGGAAAAATCTCAAAATTATCAGCACATCTGATCCAGTTTCTGTATTATTACCATTGTGACTGGAGTGCTTTCAATATCTTTTAGAGTTCTTTTGTAGTCATACCTTGAGAAATAGGAGTAAGACATATTATGGGCTTGATACTAGCACAAAGTAGGAAAAGATCTAGCAGGACTAACTCTAATGAAGCCTGAATTAGCTGAGGGTAGAGCTGAGCCTTAATTTATGCCTTGTTTCTGTAGTCTGGGTACTAGGAGGACAATTCTGGTGAACTGTCTATAATTTTCAGTTTGATAGGTTACTTTTTTAATTTTTAAGTAGCTGAAAGTTACTATGAGATAGTTAAGATACTGGCTTATGGTGTGGAGGTACAGAGCCTCAGGTGCTGGCTCTGCAGTCTTTAGTGTATTTTCACAGAATAACTGAATCTTCAGAGCTGGAAGGGACCCACAAGGATCACTGAGCCTGACTCTTAAGTGATTGGCCCATACAGGGATCATAAACCCACAACCTTGTTGTTATTAGCACCATGCTCTAACCAGTTCTACCCCAGATAATCCGTTCTTTAGGCAGAAGGAAGACCTGTGACAGTGCCTGGCATCGTAGTGCAGTGGGATTCCAGGCAGGAAGGAGAAGCAGCTCCTCTTCCCTGGATGTGTTGGCAAAAGGGTCAAAGAGAAGAGGACAGCTGGATAGTAGCTCATGACAAAACCGTCCCGATCTACTGCTTTTGCTGCATGGTGTGGGTCCTGTGTGGTTCTAAATTCTGGGCTCCAATCCTCGTGCAGTCTTCAGTATTGTGTTGATTTTGTATGATTGTATTTTAAATGCATTGAGAAAAGAATATTAATTGACTTACTTTCCCTTAATGACTTCTTTTCATTAGATATTCTAATAATTAGTCTGTTGACTGCAGAAACTTTTCTTATGAGAAGTAGTCCCTTGCAGCTGTGCTGCACAGCTTTGTCCTTGTCTTGTCTTTTCAGTGAAACTGGTGTTGATGAAGATGAGGAGTTGTATGATTGTGTCTATGGAGAAGATGAAGGTGGAGAGGTTTATGAAGACCTAATGAAAGATGAAGCAGCACAGCAACCTGTACGTTTTCCAGTTCCATGCTACTTTGGAACAATAGCAGTAAAGTTGAAATTATCTCTTTATAGCTAGTTTCATTGAGACTTCACTCATGCTCAGCTGCATCCTGAGTTGTTGTGTGCAGTGCTTTATCTCCTACGTGAGACTTCACAGGTTGTTTTTGATAAAGGGTCATGCATTAACTATGGTAATTTTTTGAAAGAAATATAATTTTTAAATGAAATACAGTAATTTAAGTTGGCTAGTTATGAATAGTAAAATTTACCAGCTATTTCAAAAGCAATTAATCAAACTGCTTCCTTGAAAGTGTCCTACCTCCAAAATTGGTAAAATATTGTGAAATGCTGTTGTTTGAGCTGTAATTTGGACAACTAACCAAACAAGGACAGCAGATTTGTTTCATACTAATGAATTTCCTGCTTATTCAACCATGTGGTTTTTGTTGATCGTTAGGTTGCCATTATCATGTGAAATAAACTGTACCTCTAAGTTTTCTCTAGCGGTGGCTGACCTTTGAAGGCAGTTTTTGTCATCTGTGTTGGTATTTGCACATTAATTCTTATTCCCGCTCTCCTTTTTTTTTATTGCACTCAAATTCTAGAAGTTTATGGTACAGATAGGAAAATTAATATGTTAATTTCTGCCAAAAGTGTGTCTGTGAATAATCTTTTTGGGTTAGGTGAGCACAAAACTGAAGTGAATGGTTTTAAGTGGAATCCCAGGATTTGTTTGCACTGCACATACGAGAGCTGATGAACAAAAACCACCCACATTTTGTGAATGGATGTAAGCTACTGAGTACAGCAGTACTGGGCCAAATACGGCAAGGCGTTAGGACAGTACTGGTAAAGGTAAAGGTCAAAAATAACTGAAAGTCTAAATAGCATCAAATTCTAATACTTTATTGAGATTAATTAACTACAGTTAACTGTGACAGTGTCTACTTCACCCTATGAAGAATTTAGGACTAAAGACTTGAGATAAGGGTGATCATCAGGTGATGATGCCTGCAAAGTACAATTCTGATAAAACTGTATCTTTGCAAAGTGGTTACTTGTGTCTGCATTTGATGACGATGGCACCTTAACGTTTGTTGTGGGAAAATTAAAAAACTGCATGAGCTTGGTTTTCAAGAAGCATTTCTGAGATTGCAGCACGTGGTAGATGAGAGTGAGGAGCCATGTTCCACGTACAGGAGCTGCTTGTAGAGTCATATGGAGACAGAGAACTGTAAAGGAGATTGGTCAAAGCAGCAAACAAGTGTGAGCAGTGACTGAGCTTTCTGTGCCTGATTTGCAACTTGGCATCTAGTTGAGGTGGTAGGAATACATCGTACATCTCCCACTCTACAATGGTGATCAAGCAGTGTCATAGGAGCTGTATGTGGCTCATGGATAGTTTGTGTGGCTTGCTATTTGCTGGGGTGTGCTTAGCGTGTGTGTCAGGTAGCCTAGTAGCAGAGAGGGAGTGGAAGGAGTCTAGCTCTTGAACATAGCAGTAACTAATTGTTAAAATTTCAAGTCTAAAAGTTTTGCTGTTCTTAGAAAAGTGTTTTGTTCAAAAGTTTCTTTTTTGTTTTGTTCCTCCCCCCTCCCCAAGTGGAAAGAACTAAATTTCTAGTCCTGACTCCCCCTGTATGTGAATAACATCTAGTCATCAGGTATATTAACATGTAGCATATGGATTCCTTACACTGGGTGAAAATAGGTAAGAAGCAGCCAGAGATATGCTGAAGGATAATACAAATCCATGAGGCTTCAGAAAGGATGTGATGGGACGGTTGCTTATTGGTTTTGGAGAAAACATTTTGGATCAATTACTGCTTTTAATTGCAAGAGCCTCTCCAGTTACTATGTGAGGCCTTCAATCTGACCTGTATATCTCCAGATCTTCTAAGTCTTGCTTGACACGAATGATTCCATGTCTTCCTCCAGTTATTTACTCTTTTATTTGAAATCGGATTTTATTGAAGCTTCAAGTTATTGATGCTGTAATGCTGTAAATCTGATCTTTGGTAAGACTGCTTGTAAACTATTTTTATAGAGTTCTGGGCTGATAATTACTTGAATTTCCTATGAGTCTGGTGGTTTACATGGAGAACTCCCAGGGTCTCTTTGGAGACACACACATATGCAAGAGTTGAACTTGGAGGTCACTGCACTTCCTGATTTGAGGACATACTCCTATTGTGTCTGAAGAGAAACCTCCCCTTGAGAACTAAAAGGGTAAAAACTGTAAATAAGTGCAGGGATTAGACCGAATCAAATATTTATGGGAATGCAAACTTGCTTACATGATTTAACCCCATTACGTTTAATGGAATTATTAACTGCTGAGTATTTTAAATAAGATTTCTCAGTCTGGATGTAAATTAAATGTGACCTTGTGTTTCAGCTTCCAAAGTACATGCAGATATTTCAGCATTTTATGTCTAAACATTAACTTTTTGTAATATTATTTTGATTTTACTGAAGTCATCAGCTAATTGAACATTAAAATATTCTTGGTTATTGCTGTCATCTTTGGAGGCTGCAATACTCAGAGAATTTCAGGAAGCAGTTATCCTAATTGCATAATTCTAAGCAAATAAAAACATTTGTTATCCATTAGGTGCCTGTTAATGACTTAAGCTTGACTCCATTGTAATTGCAGAAATATACTGAAAATGACATAAGAAGCTGTTGTCTTGCTGAAATAAAGCAAACGGAAGAGAAATACACTGAAACTCTGGAATCGATTGAGAAAGTAAGATGCTACTTACAGAATTGTAACATGCATTTTCATAGCAGTCTAGAAAAGATAAGTACAAAAGCCAATGTTTATACAATTTCTTTTTCTTGCAGTTTTTCATGGTGCCATTGAAAAGATTTCTGTCAGCATCAGAATTTGATACTGTTTTCATCAATATTCCTGTGAGTAATTGCATAATTGATGAATAGATATAAGGCTCGGAGCTGATTGTGATATATTTGTGTTACATGTTACTGTACAAAATGATTATTTGAAATACAGTGCGCAGTGTGTTTATGTGGATATTAGTTGATAAGGATGTGCACTATTCAATTTTTTCTTTCTGCTTGAGGGAATAGGGTAAGATAAATAGCATTGTCATGTCATATAGTGAGTGATTAAAAGTTAATAATTTCTAGAAATGGATTATCTTTAAATAAATGCTGGTATTTTAGTGATGGTACGAAGTCGTGACTGTTAAGTTACCTACCACTGTGTACTGACTTTCTGTAGCTGCTCTGCAAAAGCTCTGGCTCTGACATCATTGAAGACACTTGAAAGTTAACATAACTCACTTTTGGATTTGGAATCTGGTGCAGGAAAGGATAAGGAAATGCTATGTGAACTATCTAGGAGACCTCTTATTTGACTGAAATAATAATGGTTTCTGTGATTGTTACTTTGTTGCATTTATTTCTGGCTTAATAATAATCGAATGACAATTTGCGTATATTTGTGGTTGATGTAAGTATTCAGCACATGTCTTTGATTTTGGAGGAAGATATCAGACGTGGTCTGAAGCCCCTCTCAACACAGACAAATGAAAGCAATGTCTTTTTATGAGGCCTACTGTAAAGAAAGGGTCCCCTGAGTGTGGCCTATGGGCCACCTCCAACCTTTATTCCCTGTAAAATATCACCTCTGTTTTGACCATCTCTGGTGCGTCCAACAGGTTCTCAGGGTTGTAGGAGGAAATGTTGGGGATTTTATTTTATCCTGTGGGAACGTGGTCTGTCTGTAAGAATGTTTTAGTTGCTGTTCCAGCATCCACCTGATAGAAGCTAAATTATGACAGTTATTACATGGATGATACCTGACCCTTTGCCATATTTGTCCCACTAGTAAGGTTTTCACCCTGACTCTCAATTGCTGTAATTTCCTGACTATTAGTCCAAAACACTGCCACAGATATCAGTAACCTACTTGTCCTCTTGAATTACAGCAGCTGCCTGTAGAGATCTCTTTGCTTTTGAAACCAAATTTATATTCTGTCCTACATTAGTGTTTCTTATTCATTGCAAATAAGACCACGATGTGCCCTACCTAAGTTACTGTAAACCTTTTTCCTAGGGCTCTGTGTGCCCAGGCATGTTGACTTATGTTTATTGAAAGACCTAATTCCAGTTAATGCGAAACACTGCACAAGGGGAGGACGAAAAGGGCTTGCATGCTGTAAGCACAGAGAGGTCAGCCTACTCACTACTCGTTAAAGACACGTAAGGGGATCACATAAGAACAGTAAAAAGAATAAAACCTGTTTATTTTAGGCTAGGGAGACATATAGTAAAAGTTCAAGTTGTTTTACTTTGCTTTTTGTTGTCAGCATTCAGTATTCCGCTGTTAGAAGATGGTGCTTATTTCTGACTCCAGGAGCATTTCATAGGTGTCCAATAACCTTAAAAGAAATATAGGACTTGCCTAAGCCAAAACCACTTGCAAACGCTATGTCTGATCAGACCTTGTCTGTGTGGCAGTTCCTCAGCAGGAAGGCTGGAGGGCAGTGGAAGCTTGTTTTAAACTAAAAATAGCTGTTACACAGAGCTCTGCAGCAAACTGCAATGTGGAGAGCAAGTGCTGTGTTCTCAGAACAGGATGGATTTTTCTCTGTTCAAGGGTTTGCTGGACAAAATCAATTGCTGGTGTAAAAATACTTTATTTTTAAGAAAAAACCCCAAACCAATTCCTCCAAAACACCAGTCTAAAGAGTGCCTTTCACTAGGGCTCATATTTCAAAGTTTTGCCCTATAAAATGAATGTATGGCCCTGTATTTGTGTATTTATATATAAGTATATATATATTTGTATGTATGTATACATGTACATACATATATAGATGTATGTGCACTTATGCATGCATTTGAATTATATATATGGATATACAGAGAGAGAGAGAGAGATGAGAGTGCACGTGACAGATACCGAAGTGTTGGAACTTACATTAACTTTGAATGACGTTAACATCAGTTTAATTTAAAGCTATACTTCGAATTCGAGATAGAAACTCAAAAAGACATGTTGTCCCCGGAGTATTAAACTGTTTTTCAGGGGTATTGCTCAGTTGAGCCCCTGTGAGCTCCTCAGAAAATGTGCTCCTGTAATACGTTAATTGGGAAGCATTTCTGTGATAACATCTTTGTCTGCTGTCATTTACGGTTCTGAGGATATGGCCATGCAGTTGCTAGCAACTGAATTTGATCTGTCTCAAGATTTTGCTCCCTCATCAGTGATGTGATTAACCTTGTATGTACTCCTAGTCTTCATCAGTGTGAAATGTCTTGACTTAGTTCATGACTCAAAATGGCATATTTATTTTTGTAGTATATAATTTACTGCATTAAATCATCTTCAGTGGTTTTCTCTTTTAAACAGTCTTCTCTTTTTCACTGCTGTGGTGTGTGCACTGCTTAGAGTTATCCTGATTTCAAAACTTTTTAACCTGTTTTGACTTAATTTCTCGTGAATTCTCTAACAATATCCATACAGTGTTCAGGCTGATGCAATCTCCTGTAGTTTATGTATAATAGTGAACAAGTGAGGTGAGTTGCAACTATAATCGGAGAGCAGATCTTTCTGCAATATTCTTTTCTTTTTCTCAGACATTAGTTGCATGCTGTATTGGGAAACTCATTATGATTGCAGTTAATTTAGCATTAGGACATCACTAATTGACCAATGTAATGTACAAAACTAATTTTTTGCAGCTCAGGGACATGAATCATTACTTCATCTTGTCACTAAAGCATTTACTTGACTTGCTTAATTTTAAAATTATCATTATAAAATGAAGGTGAATTAACAGTGCAAGTTCCAAGCTAGAATAAATTAGCCTCTAATAGGTAGTTCTTGGAGTTTAGTTTTTCTTGTTGCACTATGTAGAACATGTGGCAAACCTTGAAATTAGATTCTACTCTCAAATGATCTAATTTCCAATTTATTAATGGATCTAACATGAAATAGTTTTTGAATTAAAAAAAACAAAAACAAAAACAAAACTTTAAGCCATTCTGTTTTTACAAAGCTTTCCTCCTCCTCCTTACTGTTTTTAAGGATTTGGTGAAAATTCACAGGAATCTTACACAGGACATCAATGACTCCATTGTTAACAAAAATGATCAGAACCTATATCAAATTTTTATTAACTACAAGGAAAGGTGAGTTTTAAGCACTCCTACTGATTTTGCTAATCTGTGCTGAATTTGGTATTTTACTGTGTTTTTGCTGTATGAATATTTCTGAAACAGGACTAAATTCCATGTCAGTGTCCTTATTAAGCTGGTTTTTGTGTTTTGAGCCTGGAAGTCAAAGTGTAACCTTTTGTTATATGAACCCTCCCTCTTCTTAGCTCAGTTTTGGCAATATTGTAACATAGACAAGTAACATCTTTATTTTTAAGGAAACTTTTAAATATCTTATTTTGCACACCATTTTTTTTCACGCAAATAATCTTAGATATTTTATAGCATGTATATATATATGGAGAGAGAGAGAGAGAGAAGAGAGAAGAGACTACACTCTTACCTTACCCTGCAGTCAAAGGTGTGAGAGTAAAGCAAACACCCTTTGCCTTCAAGGTGTGAAAGCAGCCAAACTGGTGAGAGGGGAGCTGTGGCAGCATGCCGTGCCCTGCAGGCCAACTGCCAGCTTTTTTACCCACCTTTGCAGATTGTTCCTTCTGCCAGCACTGAACAGCTGTTGGACTATATAGAGGAACTTGCATGCCTGTGGTACTTGGCTTAAAAAGCCCTTGTACTGTGGGTTGCAGCGCTGACCTACCTTGAAGCAACCCTGGGGTTTTGGTTAAAAATTGGTTCCTTCTGGGACTGGAGCGGGAAAGACCTGCGGGTGCAAATCGGGTGGTGGGCGAAGGAGGATTGTTGCAGTAAGAATAGGCTTGTGAGAAACTGGACAGCAGCATCTGAAAAATGTTAGACAGGAGAGTTTTCTGAGGGAGGAGGGTGTCCCTGACTGCTCATAAACAGTCCTGCCTTCAGAGACCCTCTGTCTCAGCTTTTGGTGTGGAGCAGGGCATAGTTATTTCCCAGGCTGTTAGACTTTGTGCTGCTGTAGGAGAGAATTAGGGAAGTAGTAGTTGTTCTGGAAAGTGCCTCTCTCTCAACAGTCATTCTGAAAAGGGGAACAAAGAGCACTGAAAAGAAATATCAGTTTATATTATAAAAAAAGGAAACAGAGGTAGGCTGTCGTAACTGTCTAGTGATTAAAAGTAATCAGAAACAGTAGGTTTTAAATCTGTGCCATGACCTTATTGTGAAAAAAAGAATTAAAAAAGTGGGTAAAGGTCAGGTGAGAGAAAAAAAAATTTCGGAGACTACAATGGAAGGCTCATGGGGACCCCCAAAAAAGGATCTGAAGAATACACAAGGAATCACCTCAAGAAATATATGAAAAGGTGAAAGAAAAGAGCATTCTTTGCACTGGAGCAGAAGGAATCACTCCATACAGAGGCAGGAAACTCCTGTCATAAACTCATTCAGAAAGCAGTGCTTCACTTGACAGATGTTGAAAATTTCTTGAGTTCTCATGCACTAGTATTTTGATCTGAGAGTTCACATCATATAACCTGATAGAAACTCTGGCATCAGTGTGGATAAACCTACAAGTTCTTTAAAGATGGCTGTAATTAATCCTATTAAGCCTGTGCTAAGAATTTGTTCATTACAACCTTGGAAATCTACATTGTTATATATTGTACAGACTGTTCTGCTAAACAGAAGTTATTCTACTTTTTAATGAATCCTGTATTTATCAGAATATATACTTTTATATATATATGTGAATATTAAAGGAAATTGCAATGATTTTAGAGCATTTTGAAGGTAGGGCAAAACTATATTCTCCTGAATAATCCTCCTTATATTCATGCTGCCCATTGAACACTGGCTGAAATCAATCCTTGCTTATTTAGGCACTGCTCCTTTTGAAAGAAGGATTGTTAACAATTATTTGTGGAGAAATGATCAAGGATTGTTCTTAAATAAGCAAATGTTCCTTTTGTTCTTTATCTCTTGCTTTGATTTAGGTTGGTTGTTTATGGGCAGTACTGCAGTCAAGTGGAGATAGCGATATCGTGCTTAGACAATATCTCTAAGACAAAAGAAGATGTCAAATTGAAGTTAGAGGTATCAGTATTTTTTAACATGCATTTAAATATACATAAAACTGTGTTTCTGTGAATATGCCCTGCTTTCATTGAAGTAAAAAAAACTTTACGATGACAAAATTAGTTGGACTGGTAAGTGAATGTGTTTCTGTTTCTTTTCATTCTTTTGGAGCCTCTGATCAAATGAATGTGCACTGTTGCAGTACACATCCTGGTACTGATGAGTGGAGTTCTACCACTGACGTTGGCAGAGTTAGGGTTTCCTTCCAGGAAGTGATCATTAGTGCTACCCTTCTATTTATCAGCACATCTCAGCTAGAACACAATTGCAGAATCATGCAGGTTGGGAGGGACCTCTGCGCTGACCAAGCCCTTGTCCCATGGCCTCACAGGTTGTCTGCCACGACCCCTGGGTCATTTCCAGCAGAGCTGCTCCTCTGCTGAGCCCTCAGGGTGAGCACGTTGCTGGTGAGTGCACACCAGGTGGAGGGCATTGCCTTAGTGTGAGGTTTCTGTTGGATGTGCTCTGAAGGGTGTCAGCTGCACCTTCAATCTGGTGATGTCTGCAGATGTGCTGTGTGTATGGTATGTCTTTTCCTGCAGATCATTGCTTAAGACACTGAGAGGGAGGGGGCCCTGGGCAGAGCCCTCAAGAGCTCTGCTTGCAACTGTCCCTCAGGTTGTATAGGAAATATTAGTCACTGCACTTTTTGAGCCTCATAATCTAGCCAGTTTTTTATATACCTGGAGCATAACATCCCAACCTGGATATTATCATACTGTGAGAGATGATGTTGAAAGCCTTGGAAAAGTCAAGGTATACTCTCCCCACCCATTTATAGATCTAGCCATTTCTTTGTGAAAAGCAGTCAAGTAGGTCAAGCATTGATTTATCTGTGGTAGATCCATGCTGGATATTCCCATATACCAGAAGAGGACTTGCTCCACAATTTTTGCAGGGGCTCAAGTGAGACTGACTGGCCTATAGTTTTCAAGATTACCTTTTCACCTTTTTTTTTTTAAATAAGTGTATATATATTTTTTTTTAAATTGCATGGAATGACTAACTTATGTTGTCTTTGTTCTAGTCTCTCATGTGTGTATCTAAAAACAAGTGCTTAGACCCAGTCCTTTTTTGCTTAGCTGTTATTGCCATGTCAACTGTTTTTGTTCATTTTGTTAATGTTCTTTATCACAAGTTTAATATAGTTGCTTGTGTGTCACATATATACAATTTTCATGTATATCCTGTGAATAGTTTTGTTTTCTTCCTCTGTTGTCTTATTCTTTCTCTGCTTTGAACTAGGAATGTTCCAAGAGGGCCAATAATGGGAAATTTACATTACGGGATCTACTAGTGGTTCCAATGCAGAGAGTACTAAAGTACCACCTACTGCTCCAGGTAGTTTATTTTTGAAATTTAAGGGGGCTGAGAGAAACACTGTCATTGTTTATTGTCAGTAGATTGTAAGAATGAGAGCTAAATGTCTTTATCAAAGGAAGGTGATTGATGTTTTCCTAGATTTTTACAAAATAAAATTCAGTCAAGTGCAGGGTTTCTCACAGAGGTGGTTCTTCAGAGCTGAAGCACACCTGGGGGAAAAAAGAATAAAATGCAATTATTTCCTCAGTATCTGAATCTTTAATTCTTGGTATGTTTAAAATGATTAGTGGTACCAAATTATAATCACAGTACTTTGAAGTGTGAACCATTACCCCCCAAAAGAGGAAGCTGGACCATAGAGAGAGTGTACTTCTAAGATATTTCTTTGCTGTCATAAATTACAATTAAGCCATATTTATTTTGAAATGCTTCTTGTTACAACCCACAAAGCATTAGCTTTTGCAGTTAGTCCTGTAATAAGGGTGGAGAGTCTTATAAATTTAATTTGATAGCTGTGCCAGGAGACTCATTAGTTCAGCTGCAAAGAAATGTATTACTATATTAGACTGTCAACCCTGCTGGTGCTTGTAAAATGTCATTTTAAAAAGATCTACTATTTCTGTGCGAAGCATAATTTTGACTCTGTAGAACAACATACATTCTGCAATATTAATTTTTTGAAATACTTCTATAAATGAGTCATCAATATTTTGATCAATGGAAAATTGGAAAAAAACAAAATGAATGGTAGAACTTCTTAAAAAAATCTTATGATATGAGTAATGATTTTATAATTAATGTATATTATGAAGAGATTAGATACAATATGTCATTATGCTGTGTGTGACACTATAGTATATGTTGTACAAGAAAGAAATATTTTTTGGAATTGGAAAGAAAAAAATGAGTAAATTATTCGAATTGTAATGTGAAGTATTGATACTTATTATTTCATTTCCCATGATTTTACTAACTTGTGTGAACTGAAGTGTGTAATTCTCTTCTCAAAGAAGAGATGACCTGTTTCCCCAAGATGTTATATTTTCACTTCATAAAGCCCAAAAAGCTCCTGTGTTTTCCATATGGGAAGTGACCAAAAGAATTCTTTGAATGTGTACCTTTGATTTCAGTATCTCTTCTGAGTCAGGTTTATCTTTGTTTTAATGAGACAGTGACTTCTTTTAAGCTGTGCACAGTTTAGCTGAGGTTTTATTGCCAGCATGCATCCGTCCCTCTCTGTGGACAAGTGAATGCTTTGGAAAGGGATGATGTACCAGATAGCAAGGTGCAAGTGAACTCCAATGTTTACCTGGGCTTTCAGTATGCACGTACAATAATGATCTGATTTGGCAAGTTTTGAGTGCAAGGCAGACCAAATTAGCTTCTCGTGATGGTTCATTAGCAGCTAAAGTCAGTGTTTAGGCTGTACAGCAATCACTCTTAAACAAATCACTCTTTGCCAGTTATCTGTCTGCAGTAGTCCCCACTCAGTGATAGGCTGGAGATGAAAAGGCCAATTCTTGGGTTGCGTTTTCTGGTTTTGGCTTCTTTTCTTTTTTTTTGGGTGGGGATGCGCAGTGACAATTTCAGTGTATAAACTGACAAACAGCGGGTGAAAAGTTTTAACTGCTCTGTCCCCAGGAGCTGGTAAAGCACACTACTGATCTCATGGAGAAAGCAAATCTAAAACTGGCCCTTGATGCAATGAAGGTGAGTATTCATGGCAATGAAGTACTTATGTCTCTTGGCACTTACAGTGGTAGCTGAGAACTGTATTTCTTGGAGGAGATAATGTTCTTTACAACAAATCAAACATTTTCACAGATCCCTGTGAGCTTTGTGTGTCATGGCAAGTATATAGTCGAGGGCTTTGCTCCAGCCTGGGAAACAAGTTCAGTAGTTTTCTGAAGGAGAGGGTTTGTGAAGTGGAACTTCCGCATTTCAATTTACTTTTGCATGATTTTGTTGTCATATCATAAGATGAAAAACAGCTGCTTCAATCATGTTGGTCTCACTTCCGAAATTTAGGGATATTTCTACCACTGTAAGTCAATTCAAATCAAGGTCAGTAGTTTCCCAGTGAGATAGAGTTACCATTGTTTACAAGACTTTTTTTTTTTTTTTGTCATCTCAATATGATCTCTGTGGCTTTACCTTTGAAAGCAGTAGTGTCTCCCTGGAGGTAGAGTATCTGTCACTGTACGTTCACCTGCAAGTGGTACAAACAAATGCTTTATTGAATAGCTGTGCTGCCTTATGCATATTATGTGTTCCTCTGCACAGCTTCAGGAATGAAGCACAGTTCTGCTTTAGTTGGCTTCGTGGCATGAATGGTGAAATTCGTGTGCTGGAATTGGGAAATGTTTTCCATCGTTTGTGGGGGAAGGGGGAAAGAAGCCAACGTGACATAAGTTATATTTCCTTCTGTTGTAATCTGTATGGTCCACAGAAGCTGCTGATATCAGACTAAGTTCGTTTTGGGTCACACAGCTGTCTCATATTTCGTGACTGCCTTGAATGCCTGGAATACAGACCAGCTCACAAATGAGATTTTGGTTCCCCTTTTGGTTACCCATTTTTGTGCAGTGAATGCAGAGAGACACACACCATGATAATTTCCTTCAGAGAGATGCCTGAAAAGAGATGACACTGTGTTGCTTCCATCTAGTGGCAAGCTGTGCATCCTGACTACTGCTAATTGGCTAGGAAAATAATTCTGGTTTCTGTTTATCCCTGCTTTTTGGTTCCCATTTGCTACCTTGCTTCAGTGTTGGTGTCTGTTGGACTGAAAATCAAAGAAATCTCTCGCCAGGGTGGCTGTGGCAGATATGTGCTGGCTGGCAGGACATAAACAGACAATTAAAAAACAAAAAAGCCCACCCTCACTCCCTCCCCCTCCAAACCCCCAAACCCTCGAAGGTATGAGCATCTCTCCCTAAAGTTGCAGCATTGTTCCTATCCTGATTTACTGTAGTACCTGCCATTGTAGTCGAAGTAACAGTGTAGCATTGGTGTTTTGCTCCTAAAAACCCTGGTGCCTCTGCTTGAAAAGAAAATGTCTTTGGGAAAAACTGCTTGCGAAGTGGTACTGCCCCAAAGGAAAGAAATTTTTAGGAGAGGTTGTGCTGTTGGATTTCCTCTAGCAGCAAGAAAAGAGGTTATTTAATTTCTAAACTAACTTTAAAGACTGTCGTGAACGTATCCTGCACAGATCCATTTGGGAAGCTAGCATAATGATTGCAGCTATTCATAGATTCTGATAAAAAACATCTTAGGAAGAAGATGTATCTTCCTCCCACCCTCCAAATTTGTGACCATATTGAAGGGATACTTTAAAAGCAAGCTAGGAAGATGTGAATGCCTTTTCCAACTGCTGCTCTCAGCATCCCTGACCTTACCAATTACCTCTCCTGCTCACTCCTCATCTCTAACCATAAACAGAGAAGCCCCAGCAAATTGTCACTATTACTCAAGCATGTTCAGAGCATTTTAAAGGCTTTAGTGAAATGTGTACAGTATATGTTCTGGTAAAGGGCACAATAATGATCTCAACCTGTGACTTCAGGTAGTATATCCCCTCAAAAGCCCCTTTTAAAATCTGCTGTGTAATGGCTTCTCTCTGCTGTGCAACAGTAAGAGCAAAATCCTACTACTGGGGCTGTAGCTGCTTCTCTTCTAATAAGCACCCAGGTTTATGATATGTTTATACCTTACATTCTGGTTTTGAGATGCCTTACATACGTTTTTTACTCTATGCTCTACTTTCTATTTATGCCTCTGTTTACCTCAGATATTCAGTGTTGCTGACTGCTTTTTCAGCAGTGTGTTGCAGAAATTACATTTCCATCTTTATTCTTGTAAATAAGACCTTAATGAAATTCAGAAAAAATCAGCCCTTTTTTACTCTTTATTACTAGTTTCCCCTCTTTCTGGATACTAAATGTGTGTTTCAATAGATATAATGAAGAGAGTTGTAAATATTATTGAAGATAAGCAGAGACTTTTTTCCTTCTTTATTTAGGCATGCATAATGGTAATTCTTGAATGTTAATTCACTAATTTCAAAAGAAATTACTAAATATGCTGATAAGTCAAAGACAAAATTAGAAATAAATTTGTCAAAATAATATATTAAATTAGCCTGTTAACGAAAATTATTTTCCCCTCCCTTTTGCTGTTGATACTCTAGGACTTGGCTCAATATGTAAACGAAGTAAAGAGAGATAATGAAACTCTTCGTGAAATTAAACAGTTTCAACTATCAATAGAGAACTTGGTATGTGTTTTTTTTTTGTTAATTTATATGCCATTTTTGAATGACTGTTGATAAAAAATATTGATAGATGCATTTTTCCTAATTTCATATGAGATTATAAGTACTTTTGTTCATATTTAATCTAAGTGTGCTTTGTTTGGTTTAGAATGACATGAATATTTAAAGTACAGAAATCTGTGCTATTTTGGGTGCCTGTAGTTAAGTATATTTGCTTAGTTAAAGATTTGTGTTTGTATAGTGACTTGGGTGTTTTGGTAATGGGAAAACCTTTCCCATTTGAAGATGAAAATAGAATGGACTGATTCTTTATAGTATTTACTTTAGATGGTAGTGAGGAAAAGATGATGTTTTCTGGCCTGAGTAGGCCTTTTGTTGGGGTGAAAGGAGTGAGTGGTCACACTTTGGCTGTATTGAATTGTACATATTACTTCTGTTTCAGAATCATTCCCTCCTACAGTATGGAAGACCTCAAGGTGATGGGGAAATAAGGATAACGACCTTAGACAAACGTGCGAGGCAAGACAGGTGATGGCATAACTTGTGATATTTGCTACTAAAACCCTGTAAAGTAAATCTGGGTAGATTTGAGGTCAGCCCAGTGATTCTTGAGTGCTTTCCATTTGCTGTGCATTCACATTGCTGATCTTCTGTTTACCAAGTGAATTTGCAGAGTGATTAACAGAAAATTAGCTATTACTTTATTATATGAGATCACTAAGTCCCTGGGAAGTAGTAAATCTTGAGCAAAAGTACTTTCAATGTCTGTTGTTTTATTAGTCAGTAGTTTAGTTCTTCATCTTCAAAATTTTAAGTGCCACTAGCAAAAGAGCGTAAAGTAAGACTCTTGGTGTTAGCTTTCTGGGGTATTTTTAACCATCTTTATGCTGTATTTTTATAGGCATATCTTCTTGTTTGATCTAGCTGTAATTGTTTGCAAACGAAGAGGTGATAACTATGAAATGAAGGAAATAATAGATCTTCAGAAATACAAAATTACAAATAACCCCACTACTGATAAAGAAAATAAGAAGGTAAATAAGAAGGTTGCTAATTGAGATAAAATGTATATTTTTAGTAACAATTTGAAGCTTTTTGCAGGAGTTTAGAATGTAAATACAATTTCTTTAAGAAGTTTTGTTTTATATGTAAGCTGAAGGGAATATTTAGGAATTTTAGCTTTTTCGTATTTTGATACAATGAAATCATTTGAGTAAGTAATTCTAAAGGAACACAATGTGGTGTTGCTGTTCCCAAAATGAGTGAATTAAAGGACATACAAGTGCCTTTTTTTCCTTTCCTTTCTTCGTAACTGATGACCTTTGTATTGCAAATCTTTTTATTCAGTGGTCTTATGGCTTCTACCTCATTCATATCCAAGGTGAAAATGGTTTAGAAGTTTATTGCAAAACTAAAGACTTGAAGAAAAAATGGCTTGAACAATTCCAGATGGCTCTGTAAGTATATTTTTATTAAGGTTAATCACATTCATCAGTTATGTGAGCATATCAGCATATCAGCATCAGTGAGCATATCACTTAAATTATGCTGAACTTCTTTCATGTGTTATTGCAGTGTAGTTATATATTTTATTTGACATTCTGAGAAACAACTGATTGACATCTTCATGGGTAGAGCATTTCCCTGAATTTCCTCTTGGAAAAGAAAGAGGGCACTCTAGGCTATGTAGTACTTTCTGGCTTTGCTGCTAAAGCTGTTTTAGTAATGCTGTCTTTAGCAACCATGGGGAAATATTAATTACATTAACAGTAAATATCTATTATAAAAGTGACATTTTTTCCTCTCCCATTTTAATTTTTGACTAATTGAAGTATGTTTCTGAAAGGTGATGCTGATGGTTTGAGAGCGGATCCTGGCACTCTTCCTAGTGACTTTTAACTAATTTATGAGTTAGTATTTGGATCAGGTTGCATGACACATTAAATTTAGTTTCAAAAGGCTGATTTCTTCCTGTCAGAAAGACAAACATGATTATTGACACCTCAGGTATTCTGATTAAATTTAAAACATGTGAACAAGGGAATTGGATGACAGGGTGATGCTTGCTTTATGGAAAGAAAAAAATGTGAGGGTGAGTGAGATAATCCCAGTGAAAACAGACAGCATTAACAATGGTGGTTTGGGATGTGGTTGTAAAGGTATGTGGTTTCAGGAGAAAGGCTGTTATGAGCTGACTTGAGTGAAACTTGCTCATAAGCTGTATATATTTTTTTACAAACCTTCGTATGATGAGTGCTAATGATTTAAATGGAAACATAAAGGAGGAGAGTCTGGGCTGGACAGATACAACAAAGCCTGGTTATGAGGATTCCCATCTTGCTGATTTTTATTGAAGACAAAAATGGCATGTGTCTTGTGATGAAAAGAGATGTTTATTTGCATGTGTGCCTCTTTTTGTCCCTGTGGTCTCCCTGCTGTACTTCATGTAATGTCAGAATTATATTTACTTAAAACATGTATCAAAAGCGGGGAACTCATTATCAATTTCTACACTGCAACTATTCATCACTCCCCGGATGTCCTGGCCCAGTGTACAAGAAAACCCAACCAACCAACCCAAAAGTCAGGCAAGGAGCTAGGGACAGGGGAGAGTGCTATGTTTTTTTCCCGTTTCTTTCCCAACATTTCTGTAGTTCTGTGCAGGACTGTTCCCCCTGCCCCTCTTTCTGTGTGATGAGTGAGTGCAGCTCTTACCCTTATGCAGTATTAGGCTCCAGCCAGCGCTGGTGAGCTGTTCTGGAGCGTATCTGTGACCAGGGGATTATTGCTGCTGCTTGCTCTGTGTGAGCAGAGCAGACAGGACCCGAATTTACAAGATCATGTGCCACTTCTTCCCTCTTGGGCAGATGGGTTTGGCCTTTGAAAATGGGTGGCAGTGTCAGCCTTGTTTTGCTTGGTTCTTTGTCCTTCTTGTAAACCCAGACCTCTATTTTAACATCTTTCTGTGTGGCTTAAAGCTGTAATGCCGAGGCACAGGAACTGGAGCAGCAAGGTCAGAGCTGAGGTGCAACATGATATAGTGGCATTATTGCTATATCCTTTCTGAAGTTTTTATTACTTACCCCCAACTCCATTACATGGGCTTGACTTCATAGCATGTTTCCCTCAGCACCTCTCCCAAAATATACCTTGATGCATGTAGCAATAGTTATATTCTAATGCATGTTGAGACACAAGAGTTTGTATTTGGGAATAAACTTTGCCAAGTGTTTTGAACAGTTGCTTGGTTGCTTTGATTTGTTGTTTTCAGGGGTCTTATAGTCTACTGTGTAGATTAACTCTTCTGCTCTGAAAAGTAGCCATGATTGAAATTAGGCTCTTATTCATCGTACTCAATTATAATTGCTGCTTCTCTGGGCAAAATACGTCTCATTACTTAAAAATTTGACAAGGCTGCAAAACCAGCACCGCTGAAAGGGTGAATGACATTGAGTTTTGATTATCAGAAATGATATTGTTTACTGAGGTCCAGACAGAAATTGCAATGCAGTTTTATTGCCTTTGGGATAGCAGTCTGTATGAAGTCAGGTTCGTGCAAGTTTTACTCTAAGAAGATAACAAGAGAACAAACTAGGATCTCTCTTATTATTTTTAAATTAAGAATTAGCCTTGTTGCCACTACAACAGTCTTACAGGCATAGTTGTTAGCTAGGCTGTAATTTTTTTTTTTTTTTGATCTGAGATGTTCATACCAGTGTATGAACAACAGTGATGATAGTTATATTTGCTGAAAAAGCACCTACTGTTGAGATGCTGTTGTTGAGAAGTATGAAGTAGAGGAGAACATTGCTTTGCTGGCTGGATTTAGGTTTGGAGGGCAGAAACACATTAGGTGTACTTGATATGGAAAATCTTTAAAGGGGGGATGGATGAAACCCCAGTGAAATTTCTGGGGTGTTACTTTTCAGACAAGTAACTTTCTGTGCGAAAGCCAGTTTCATAACCCTGTGAACCTATTCTACCTCCTAGCCAGCTCTGCTGTAGTGTGTGGTGAGTTGTTTTGTTGTAAGGAAGCTTGGAAATGCTGGGTTATTGGTCATAAGAAGCTGAATAAATTGTTTCTATTCATATGGAAGCTCTGTTGCTACAGTAAGTATTGGCTGTTTTCCTGAGACTATTGCTTTGTTTAGCAGTAGTGTGGCTGCACTGAGTTTGATGCTGTTGACCTATACACAGTAACATCTACAGCTGAGGCTGCTCACTCACCTTCTACCCCTACCTCCCTCCCACTGCCCCTGAAAGAAAAAAGGTTTATTTTCTGCAACCTTCAAAATTGCTGGTTGTTTGGGAGAACTGGATTTTGTAGATCACAGTAAAATGAAGCAGGACACTGGGGCAGCACACTTAATATTGCTGTCAGGCTGTTGAAGTTGAAACTTTGGTTGGACTCAAAAATCTGATGAATTTTAGAAGTTTCTGTAAAGCTGGCAGGCAGAGACTAGCACAGAATGTTTTAACAGGAGCCATCATATCACAAGTGCCTGAGTTCTGTCTTGCTGTGCCTCTTCCCTCACTGATGTGAATTGAAGTTCCACATGCACTGGGACAGTGTAACCTGCTTATTGCCTTGGATGAGATGCGTTGCTTAACTGTGACAGTGGCTAATTTGAGCAGTTCTGTTTTGTCCTTGGAGCTTTGTTCATAGCAGTGGATGAGGCTTTAGCTCTACGGGTAAATAAAAATCTTCTAAAAGATAGTGCTACAAAGACTTTACTGTACTAGTGGAATGCTAAAATTTGGTCTAGCATGTCAAATAGTATTGGCTTAAATGAAGAGTCATTCCATATCCAAGATAATATTAATAGAAGTGTACGGCCAAATTACTGTACTTAAATACTCAGCCAAATGAGAGACATCATGTATTAAGTGAAAGTTTGTCAGCAGTGTGATGAAGTGCATGGTTTATTTGCTGTAACTAAGTAATTTAAAACTTCAAAAACTGGTTGTGTGAGACTCAATTTTTTTGTGTTTTCTAGTAGCCTAGTCTTGTCTAATCCCTTGTCTCCTCTATTAAAAACAACCAGAAGAATCAGAACAAATATGTAATGTCTCAATATACTTTGAAATTACATAAAATATTAGATACTTGCCTGTTATTCAGCTTATGCTAAAGAGTAGCAGTGTTGATTGATATATTTGTTTTATACTAGAAAGCTTTTTTATACTACAAGTGCTTTTTGTTTTAAAAATGCTTATTTTTAAAAATAGTTGACTAATATGTGTGTCAATGAATTTATGCTAACCATTCTTTACTAAAAGAAAAACTCTTTGAAAGTTGAAGTTGTCCTCTATTGTATACATATTTTACGTGTGTACCTGAGTTATATAGCTTTGGTACTACTTAGCCGACTAATGAGCAGGCTGAATTTCTTATTATGTAGCAACTCCTATTCTCCTTATTGTTGTGATGAATTTAATTCTTTTATTTCCTCTTGAGAGGATGGAAATAAACACTGAGAGAAAATCTGTTGACTGTTACTACAGCTGTCTCATGCTGGCACTTAATATTTGCTTCCATCCACTAAATATTTCTTTGTGTGTAGTTTATTTCTTGATCACAGTAGAGCATGGAGCAGGTGTGTGTTCTCTTCCTCACAATGGCAGAGATCTTTTCCATGAAGGGCTGCAGATTATTTTCCTACTGGCAGGATTTGAATCCATTAGTGTAGTATGGCATACAATATCTAATGCTGGTTTTCTGCTGAATCTGTTTTGTCGTCATGATGCCCAGTTTGCTAATTTAATTAAGCCTTTCTCTACTTTCTCAATTATGCTTTGTAATCTGCTCTAAAAATGACCATCAGCAAACTTGACTCCACTGTAGAAGCGTCTTACACATAAATGCAATTTAAAGAAGAATTTAGGTTGAAGGGGTGTGTGGAAATTGTTGGCCTCAGTCTTCTGCAGGGCTTAGCTTGTTCAGGGCTGTGTCAACTTGAGTTTGGTCCTGCTGATTTTCAAGATGCTCGGAACCAATATTGCAAAGTCTTTTGCAACAGTGTTGTAACACGCCTTTTTAATTAGTCTTTACTCAACATCTCCCTTTCACAAACAGAGAAATGTATGAAAACATCTTGCAGGCAGAGAAACAGGCCTTTTTTCTTAATGTACTCAGTTAAAATTTCACCTTCAGTAGCTGAAATAGCAAAATTAATGTCATGTCTAATAAAGCCTGAAAAATCAGTGGGAAACACATGATCATTATTGTGGTTAGGGTATGTGTTAATTGTATGGAGTTTATGCATGTGTTGTTTTTTTTTTTTTAATACTGAAATAAAAGATATTTCAGACATGAAAACTGTATGGTCCTCAATAATAGTAGTTCTAGTTTTAATCACACTGTACTTTGTTTTGGGGAACTAGAGAGTTTGTGTAGCAGCTCCAGTGTAGTTTAACATGTTTTTGAAAAATTGCTGCTTTCAGCTCAACATAAATTCATACCTCATAACTCAAGGGACACAGAACATATAATCTGATAGTGAGGAAATAATCCCCAGATTCATTGATTCTCAAACCTAGTAGGTGTGTAGACAACAGTTTAGATTAGGGAAACCATGTAAGGTGTAGAAAGAACTCACTGGTTTTCTTAGTTTTAAAGAAAACTAGTACAAGACACAAGGTAGCTGAAAAGTGTTCTCTTGCCTATTATCATACGTATTTCCAAATTTGCTTTGCACTCTCTGACTAATGACATTGGTCAGATTCAGCTCAAATAGATCTGTTCCCTCAGACAGTGCATTAATAATGCATGTGCATTAAGATTTCTTCGGAGAGAATATTTGAGCTCTGACATATTGAACACTGACATATTAAATTAAAGCTTTCTTATCAGAGTATTTTAAAAGCCTTAGATGTCTGCTGCATTTTTTAAATAACCTGCAAAGGTGTTTCACTTGTACCAACCTCACATAGGTTACCAAAGCAATAAACAAACATGTCTGCCTGGGCTTTTTCATCAGTATAAATATTGCAGTCCTGCAAAAATGAATGCCGAGTTCATCTCTGCTAAAGAAGAATAGTTGCCTGTTCTTTGCTGTGACTTCAGTTGGTTTTGATCAACTGTTTTTCAGGGTTATAAGCAATCATTCACAACATATTTATAGTTATAAAATTTCTTTAGATTATTCCAGACGCAGCAAGAACTGTGTGAAGATGCTGTATGTGATTAAGAGCACGGTGTAAGGACAGCATAAAATGTGAAAGCAAACAGAATTTATGAAAACAGTGGGTAAACACTTGGAGATGATAAATATACTTTGATATTATGTCTTCTGGTTCACAAAAGTCAAAGCTATCCCAGTCCTAATGTTTTTACAACTTACCTTACAACATGTGAGGTATATTACTATGAAAATTAATAAGTGTTTCTTAAGATTCCATGAAATAAATTTGTGGTGACACTACATCATAAAAATGAAGTACCACCATCTAAATATTGAGGGGTTTTGTGCAAGAAGGTTTTTTCAGTGTTAACACGTGGAATGCTGCATTACATGTTTGCCTTGATACTTTGGCTATATGAATAGCTTCTCCCTGCAAAGCAATGCAGCCTTTTTTCTTAGCAAATACAGGTGTTTGTTCAGGAATTTACAAGTTTATGGCTGTATAAATTCTATATTTTCATGTTTTTTCAGTCTAAAACATAGACATTGTCTTCAGCTAAGTGTAAATATCAATACGAGCAACTTGGTAAATTTGGATTTGTAAGACTTAGAACCTTCACAAATAAGACTGAGCTAGTGAATATTAAAGTAGGTAAAGTATTGATGCCTTTGATTTACAAGTACTGATGTATGACAGAGCTTTGTTCCAATCAGGTAGTGTTCAAAAATGTTACAAAGGA
The DNA here is from genome assembly GCA_013399855.1 of Oxyruncus cristatus. Lineage (NCBI taxonomy): Eukaryota > Metazoa > Chordata > Aves > Passeriformes > Cotingidae > Oxyruncus > Oxyruncus cristatus. Next base: position 1,100,679 of record VXAY01007228.1, on the reverse strand, counting down.
ATAGATAAGCTCAAAGCAGTCCATCTCCCACGCTTTTCAGGGAAGCAGACTGATAAGGGAAAAAAAAGGAAAGCTATTATCTTGTTTGAAACAATGCAGTACGTTTCCAAAAAGTTAACAAGATAATTTTCTTGATCTCAAAAAAGCCACTCATCATATGATCAAATAAGCAAATTTCCTAGCAAATTCTTAGAAGTTGTGCTTGCTTGATCAAAAGCACAATTTGCTTGTGATATGGTTAATTTAATTATATAACATGTCTTCTTGATGAAGACTCTTTGATGTGACAAACCAGAATGTTTGAGTATTAGCATATGGAGAATTGATTGATTGATTATTTCAGTAAATAGCATCTTCAAAGATGATTCTGAAATATAACAGGCTAGCTGGAACAGAGAAAATGAATTAGCTAAAAGTAATCAGCTTCTGAGAAGAGAAGGTAAATAAGAAGCTGAAAATCATTCTTTGTGAAACGGCATTGCTCACCTCTGGTGAGAGTGTACCTTAGGAATGCCATTTTTGTTCTTCACTTTTTTTGGTAAATAATAAAATCATTGTAAAGATTCAAAAAGGAATATTTATTTGTGGTTTTCTGTCTGCCCTCTTATTTTGTTATTATGCCAATACCTTTCGGATAGATGGCTGCGTGTTGTGTCAAGTGATCAGTCGAAATGGTCATAGTTGCACTCAGCCAAGATGTTTCAAGTGTGAAGTGAGCATAGTGCAAATGTAAGGCTGGTTCTGCTGCTGGTGGCGATTGGGATTCTCAGGGCAAGTCTGCTGCGTGTCAGAGCAGGGAGTGAAGCTGAACATCTCTTGGGACCAACTTTGCATGAAAGTCTTCGTATGAGGTTTGGCCGAGAGCTTTTAGTCTTGTTTGACAGTAACACACGTGGTTTTCTGTTTCTTCTCCTGTCTGGGTTATTACGTAAAGCATATGTGACAATGGCTATGTTTTATTGCTAGTAAAATTTTAAAAAAATTTCTGAGATACTCAGTACCAGTTGTCATGGCTAAATTTTAAGGTGGTTAAAATTTTGAAAGGAGGCCACTTGGGCACAAATTGAGAATTTTAAGTTAGGATGTCTTCATAAGTAATTTCTGTTAGCAACTAGTAACTTACGAATACTTATGTTCGATCTATGTTTATTGATGCATTTTCTGCAGTGATATCAGTTATTAATACAGTAAGTAAATCTGGAATGAAAATTTTCAGTGTCCTGAGGTATTAACCTGTGCCGTTTTCTTTATAAGCTATACTGCATGAATACAGCATCAGATTTCATGTCACGTACACTTGAAAATGATCTTCAGCAGTTCGTGCTCAGGGTGTCCATAATTCTGAACAGTTCTGTATGAAGCATTTTAAATTATTACAAGCATAATATGGAGTGCAGAATAATATCAGCTCTGAAATGCAAAGGTCTAACTTGAGGTTGAGAGTTGAGGAGAGTTCAAGGTATTGAGTTTTGTCTGAGCTCCCTGTAGTATTTCTTCTTTTAATACTTAAAACAATTGCAATTCACTGCAGACTCTTTATCTGATATTTCATGCATCTGCTTATTTGTTATGCCTCTGGGCTCACAGGTGGGCATACATACATTAACTATTCTCTAAAGCCAAGTTTTAATCAAGTGAAATGGCTCCTCAGTTTCAAATATAATACTTTGAAAATGACGGATGTTTTGCAAGCACATGCATACAACTGAACTCTGCGTAATTTCTTGTGACAGGATTGCATTTCTTGAAGAGACTGATATGGGAAAATGATCTTCAAAACCTGACCTAAATAGCATTTCTGCAAAAAGGAGTCAAAACCAAAAATAAGAAGCATCATTAGAACTTCCTAGTGTGTTTTTTTCCCTTCTGGGGAGAACTGTCAACCCCAAAGAAAAGGCAGCTGTCTCACCATACTGTTATGCAGAACCTATGACCATTAGACAGCCTGTTCCCAACCCAAGAGCATCTGTATCTGGGCACTTACTGCTGTTTCACGTCACTCAGAAAACTATTGTGGGATTGCTAGCGTGGGAAGAGAAGGTTCCTCTTGCATCCAAGTTGACAGTCCCACTGAGCTATGGCAATCTGGAGGAACATCTCTGGATCTAAATGATACCTGGGAGGTTTGTCATCAATCCTCTGAGCAGAATGACTCGATTCAGTCAGTGCTTACAATGCTTTTGCTTCCTCTGTATCTAACAGAAGTGATCTACTCAACAGTCTAGGTCAGCATCTGCTCTTGCTGATTCTATGTCTTGTTTTGCAACCAATTTACTTTTGAAAGGAGCTTTCTTGATCTGTTTGCAAAGGGTTACTTTTGCATTTTTATGTTGTGTGGAGTATTTGTTCTTTCTTCTCCTATATCTTTTGTGATTCCTGCAATTAAGCATGTATGTGCTTTTTGTGGTGGAAAAATGGTGTGTATATATCCAAAGAACATAAAATGTTTTTCAGGGATTTCCCCCCCCCCCCTCCTGTAACACACTTCCCCTTCCAGTTTAAGAAAACAATAAATTTAATTTAAAAATAGAGTTTTGGGAAGGAGAAGTTGAGTTTTTAATTAAGTACTCCAGAGCAGCAATTCTTCTACAGTAATTGAAATGTTTTTAATGGGTATAAGCAACACATTTTCAGTGGCCTAGACCCAGGGAGGGGGGAGAAATCTGTAAAGGTCTTAGTTGCTGAAGTCAAACTGGTGTTGAAAAGCTGCCAGGGAAGCAATTAAAAGAAATGGCCCTCAAAATACATCAAGAAGGAGAAAAGAACTGGTGGAGGACAGCGTTGGACCTTGTAGGTTGTTGAAACTACAGTTTCTAACTGGTAGCATTAAATGCAATAGTAAGTAGATTTATAATAGGAGAAAGAGGAGAATTCTTCTTTGTGCTATGTTCTGAAATCTCTTTCGTTTAACTCCCTGAAGGAGGTGAAGCCACAAGGTGGTAGACTTCCAGTGCTCTCTGCTGCTGAAGGCCTTCTTTCTGCTTGTTCGGTGCTACGAGCTTGATATCCATATCCAGGAGCCAAAGGCTATTTGTTTCTCTTTGCATTTGCATAAGGACACTTTTTCTCTTTTGTGCATTTTTTCCTCAGTAAAGGCTGTGTGGTTTGCGTTTTATTGATTTCCTAATTAATATTTAAACTTGCTTCAAGGACTTAATTAATCTAACCAACGTAATACTTCATTTTATACCTTGATTGTATTTTTGTTTGATTTGTTGGCAGCCAGTAAGCTTTCAGTAATATGCCCATGCAAGACAAACTAGAGACAATAGTTCTTAGTCTCCAAGGCTGATCCTGAAGCATCTGAAGGGCAAAACTTCCAAGGGAAGATGTGCTCAGTATGTCAAAATTTATGAAATTAGATTTTTTTTCATTGTTTGTATATTTAGAAATATGTCCTTTCTGGAAGTGAAGCTTGGGATTTTAGTATGTTTATTCTCCACCTGGGAAAACAGGAGGAAGGAGCTCTTAGCCCTTTATTTATTCTCTTGGGATACAGCTGTAGTAATTACATATATAGTAGATAAGGTTGAGTTTTGTGGCTGAAAGTTTAGTAGTTTTCCTGTTGCATTTTATTTTGTAGGCCTTAATTGTGTAGAGGAAGTTTAACTATGTTAAACAGTAAAAGAAAGCATATTTGTGCCTACCGGCTGAAGATATTGCAATACAGTTCGTTTGTTTAGTCCAGCCTGTTGTGAAAGGCACTCTGTTTAGTTTTTCTTGTAGGAAACAAAGATGCATTTAACAATGCTGATAAAGACCTAAATCGTTGCTCTGAGGGAGCCAAATGCCTCTTGGATGCTATTGCTCTTCAGACACATTCTGATCATAATATTTTCTCATTGGAATGTGGTTTTGATTAAGTAAAGAAGTGACAGTAGCAAATCTTATCTAAGCTGCTTGCTATTAGTGACGTTCATTGCAGTATGCACCTTGGCAACACTTTAGACTGAAGGTAATCAAAGTTCAGTTTTGAAAAATGGGGTATAGAATTTACACTGCTGGGTATGTCAAGACTGCCAAGGTTCACTGCTTTATTTTGACTGAAGTCAAATCTTTTGATTGTGACATGTTTGTGTCTTGAGGGTTAAGAATGACTTTAAGTCTTTGATGTGCAATTGCAGCCTCTAGTATTAGAAAACCATAGTTTAAACTGTTTCATTTTACTCAAATGCACAATTATTTTAGTATTTTGAGGTTGGATAGTTGAAAGAATTTATTCCTCATTCTGTAGGCATAGAAATAAACACCTAGGTGTCTTGTCTGACAACACAATTTCAGGCTATCCTATATCATTACTCTGTGGTCAACTGTGCCATTAATCTAGGCAAAGATGATTGCTAGAATGAATTCTGACTGCAAAAGCTTGTGGGGGACTGTTGATACTGTGACACTTTGTGACACCATTTATAAAGGTGTTGCATTATGTGGGTGGCTGATGAGATTGGCCTTTGATCAATTTACTCTTCTGAGAAGTAAGAGTCAGTAGAGAGAAGTGGCCCTGCAAATGTGGAGGGAATGTTTTTAGAAGAGGAATATTTCACATGCACAAGGAGTGCTCCAAAGTCTGTGATACCAAGGGCAATTGAAAAAGATACCTGGATAATTGTTTTCTTTACTGAACTCTGCAAATTTTACAGACAAAAGAGTTTGTTCAGAGATGCGGAATTGACTGAAGGAGGTGGTCATTCTGCTCCTCGCACAGTGGCTCTGATGACTGATGCAGGGACAGGAATTGTGTGTCCGAGTGATGGAGACTGGCAAGAGAAGCACCTGCAGGTCTCTAGGTTGGTGGTGTAGCAGTGAATTGGTCCCAGTGGGACTAATATTCTGCAGGTAACTTGGAAAGAGAAAGCTTTGTTCAAAAAGCTCGGGGGCAGCCCAAGGACATCACTGTAGTGACTGGAGTAAATCTGGTTATTGGGGATCCAGCACTGTGCAGGAGAGGGCACTTGTGGTTGTCCCTTACAGAAACTCTGGTGCTGAATGGAGGAGAGAATTGGAAAAATTGTCCTAATAACGGATTCATGATGACATTTTGTCTCTGCTAGAGTGTAGGAGTTAAAACAGCCTGGTGAAAAAGTAAAAGAGAGAAAGGGAAACTACTTTTGACTCCCTACGCTGCTGTTGCTTGTAAAAATAACAGACAGTTTTACCATAAAATGAGGAATATGTTCTCTGTCATTATTTACCTGAGATTAAGTATTTCTGGTATATGAGTGTCTTCCTGCTCTGGACACTTGTCAAGATTGTTTGACAGCAGAAATAGAGAAAACATTTCATTTGCAGCTGGGGGCACCCCATAGTAGGAGTTTTTTTGGTTGGAGTGACTGGGGAGTCTTCAAGAGGACTTGACTGTTCCACTGTGATGGGGAAGGAACCTAGTTCAAGATCCAAATTAGATTTTAATTGCTTCAATATGTTTGAAATTTGATAAGAATCATGTGTGGGTTTCTTTTTTTTTTAAGTTCCCCAATAAGAAATCCTTCTAAAGAGGAAAATATTCTTAGTATTATGTGCAAAATTAACGTTGACATAATATTCAGCTTTTTTTTTTTTCTCTGTCTTGCAGTGTGCTCACAGGTTGGGAAGCAGAAGGGAAAAGATTTGAGAAAGATGAAGTGTTCTTTTTACTGTGTTGTGAGAGCTCTGCTCTGTGTTCTGAGTGCCAGTGTAAGGCTTGCATGCTGTAACTGAAAGAACTTCTCTAGGGTTGGACATGGAAATAATGGAAAATTGTATGCTGTGCCATGACAGTTTTTTCATTGACATTAGCAGCTTTATTTACTGTATTTAAAAACTCAGAACACAGTATGTGATATTCAGTGTGGAAGGTTTTGTGGAAAAAAATTTCCTATGGTCCTTGTGGTATGTGGACTTACACACTCAGAGATGAGTTGTGCTTGATCTCTAGTTAGAAACTTGCATGTGTGCAAGTTTGTCATTTTTTCATTGTTTTTTTATTTCTTGATAAGAAATATGTTTAAAATATCAAGCCCCTAGATTCATCAGGTTTCAGGCTTTACGTTGAAAGACTTGCTGTTTAATATATGCTGCTACAGTGCCTTGTCTCAGACTTGTCTGATAGGATGGGTATTGTGACTACAGAACTGGATCTGGCACAATGCAGCATTAGAGATCAGGTACTAGAATGTGCAAGAGTTTTCCTGCCCACAGTTAGCACTGCAATCTATGCTTTTCTACAAAGCTTTCCTTATTCCACCTCTGCATTTATAGTAGATGGTACACATCCTTTTTATTTTTATGGATTTTGTTGTATCATTATTTATCTTTCTATCTTGTGCCTCCCTTTACAGCACTCTTTCTTCGGAGTGAGCGTACAGTTTCTTATTTTGCACTGTTCTTTTCTAGTGCCTTTATCAGAATATTAATGACTGGAAACTATGTCCTCATAACTGTGAATGCTTTTTTGGAGCAATGATTAAACGCCTTGTTGCCTAACAGGAATCAACTGATAACAATGTATCTAAATGTTAATACTTTTAATATATTATTTTTTCATAAAGAGACTAATGAGATAATGGATACAATACTGATCTTTTTGAAATGTGATGGACTCTGAAATTTGAGAATATAGTTTGTTGATGTGTAAACTGAAATCAATCATGTGACATGTTCCCATTCCTGTTTGGCCTCAGTCTGAGACAATTAGGACAAACGATCAGAAACAGAAAGAAAGAGACGAAAGAAAACTATTCCGAGTGGATGCAGTGGCATTGTTCATTTTGAAATATCGGCTTAGTTTCTTCTAAGTCTGCCCAAAAAGAAAGGCTCAGCAGCAGATTAAGTTTCTTCTCTTGTTGATTCCCTCTTCCTGCACGGGATCCTCTGTTATTCACTGAGGCTCTAGTCCCTTCCAGATTCATTTAATCTGTGGGTGGTGTACTTCCTTTGATTCACTAAACTTCTGTTGTTAGGGATTTTTACGCTCTTCATTTTGGGTGATATGTCTTTGGGGGGAAAAAAGGGAGAAAAATGATACGTTTTCAGTGGCAGAAGAAAAATTGAAAATTTTCTTTTGACTTATGAATAGTTTCTGGTTACTCCTAAAAGAGACACTCAGGCTCATGTCTTCTTTAAAAAAAAAAGCTATTTTACAGGATCTTTATTGCAGCTTGGCCTTATCCAACCAGGAAATACATAAAGTTAGATCTTGGCGAGTTGATGGGGAATATGAAAGATATGTAGGTGGTAAAGAAAGAACAGTTTTTTTAGATAGGGAATTTTTTGAAGTAATTGCTGGTATCTTCAAATTACCAAATTAAAACCTGGTGAAGTTTAAAGAAACTGATGGATTCACTCTTTGAGACATTTTTGTGATCCTTAAGAACTGACTAATGCTTGGAACCAAACTAGTTCCTCTGTAATAGTGGACAAGATACAGTGAAGTTTGCATTCTGTTCACAAGTTTGTGCTGTATTATGTTTTCAGTTTTGCACTCCTCTACTTATGCAAGTAGGACAAATATATCAAAATTTTAGCACACAGTAGATCAAGTTGAAAATCTGTTTATCTGGATAAAGCTTTTCTCTTGTTCAGGAGATTATATTATCCAATTTAGGACATAGGTGCAATAGAACAACTTACAATGAAGAAAGGTGAAGAGACTTGTGACAGCTCTTCTGTGGGGCATAACTTCATCCTTTGCCATTTTAGCCCTATGCTTTTTTCCTCTGAAGAATAATTTTTTCTCTTGAGAATTGTAAAAGAAACTGAATGGCTTTATATAATATAAAGAAAGTCAAATACTGCTTTTAATATAAAGAAGAATGAGTAAGGTGCATCATCTTTGTTCTGTTAATAGGAGTTACATTTTTAGTAGTTAATGCATTTTAATCTTTGTGGAAGATAGCCTGAGAGAAGAATGAGAGAGAATTTTTACATATGGAAGGAAGTTATGTAGTCATATGCATGTGTTAAACAACTGTCTGTATGAGGTTGTAATTTTTTCTTTTGATCCACTATGCTTATTATTTTTGGAGATTGATCCTGTTCTAATGAAATGAATGGAATTTTTTCTTTGGTTTGTTCTTGAAAAATGATCAGGTTGTTAGGATTAATTGGATATGCTTTCGGTCTCTGCACATTTGGCTGATACTTTGAATGTGGTTCTGCAAGATACCTTTGTCAGAGCCAAATGGTCACTCAAAATGAGCTTTTGTTGGGAGTGTGAATACTGTAACTTGTTCTAGGGAATTTCCAGGATTGTTTGGAGCGTAGCCTAGGAAGTTTTGGCAGCCCCTTGGCAAACGTGTTGTGAAATACAGGCTCTGCCAAATCGAGCTGCAAAATAATACTTTTCATCCTGGTTTTAAGAAGTTCATTACCTTTTTGAGGTTGATTTTTATCCCGATGCCTGTACCTTCCTGCAGTGGATGGGTCAGATGCCATGCCAGTTTCAGATAGCAGCAATTGTAGTATTGACATCTTGCGTATCGTAGCAGAAAGGGAGACACAAGTGAGGTAGTTAGAACAGTACTGATTGTCAGGCTATTCTCAGGCATAAAAGCAAAATCTCATTTGCTTTTTGAGTGCAGTTTCATTTTCAGCCCGTTCGTTTTCAGCCAGCAGATTAGAAGACTGACCTTTCTGACACTGGGTACTTAAACAGATTCTTTTTGGTTGTGTTTTTTTTTTTTTTTTGTAAGCCTTTTCATTCAGTCCCAGGGAGATTGATGCTTGCATGGTTATCTATGTTTCATTACGGCTGGTCCGTGTTTTAGTCTGGAAGTTATTTATAATATGTAAAAATGAAACTTATAAGTATCTCCAACTTTAACAGGTGAATATGTAATTTCGTGTGTCAGAAAAGTTTCTGGGTTTTCCTTTGAGTGCTGTAGATTCTTGCATTCTTACCCTCAGGATTTTTTTCCCTTTATTTAATTCCTATGCATCATGCATTCTTAGGTTCTTCCCATAAATATCTGGTGTTTTTCTAGCGTCTTAAGCATTCTAATATAAATAATATTTAAAAATACATTAACCCTTGCTATATATATATTCTTGTCTGATACAGTCTAGATTAATATTAAATTATAAACACAGCATTTCAGCATTACTGATTTTGACAGTGTTTAGCTAGTTTGGGGACGTTATTGAATTAAAAAAAAAAAAAGAAATCCCTTGAAAATGCCTGTTCTCCTACACAGTCTTGGAAATGGGAGGGATGACAGAAAAAAATTAAATAGGTTACTCAATAAAATTTAAATAAACCTGGAAACAGTCACTGGTGCAACAAAATAATCAGTGGGCCATTTTTAAATTATACACCTGCTTTTAAAAGGGATCAGTGGGGAGGGTAAACAAAACATAGGTATAATAATGGACCAGTGCTTTGTACATAAATCTTATCTTTTTAAAAATGAGTCTGCTAATAACGTCTTGGTATCTTAGCACTGTGAATTGTGATCTTTTATTTTGTTAAATTTCCTGTGTCTAGCAATGGCTGTACGCATCGGGCAACACAATTAAAAAAGACCAACCAAACCCCCGTGAATATTTTCTAATTGCTTTTGAAAACACTCGTGTTGTCCACTATATTGCTGCATAATTATGACCTAACTGTCCTAAATTTGCTGCTAATGTTTCAAATATGGTGGTTCTCGGGGTGTGAGCTGCTTTTCCTTGTACTTACACATAAGAAAATATTTTTTGATAAGGGGAAAGGTGAGCATTCTTTAGGTCCATAAAATGATCCTAGTTAATCAAACAGGAACAAAAACCAGGTGAAGTTTGTTTTGCTGTTTAGTTTTCTATTTATTGTGACAGCTAAGGTAGTTACAGGGTCTATTTAAGAACTAGGTCTGCATAATGTTATATTCAAATTTCATTTCAAGTTGTATGGTAAACTCCATACTTCTGGTTCTTCTTAGTGAAGAACATTAAAGCATAAACTAAACCACTCGTTTGTGGATTCTGATTTCCTACTGTGAATGTTGCATTGTGTTCTAGATTTCATTTGTTTAATGCAGATTTTAAAATTTTTTTTAGGTCAAATATACGGCCAGACTATGCAGATACAAGCTTTCACGAGTTCAAAATGCATACCTTCAGTCGTGTGACATCTTGCAAAGTCTGCCAGATGCTTCTAAGGTAAGATTGTAAAGGTTTTCATGAAGTCATACCTACTGTTTCTTGTTGCATTAGCAAGTTTTTGTAATCAAATTTCCAAATATTAGCAGGAGTGCTGTTAAAAACATCCAGATGCTCCTCATTTTTCAGAAGATGGCTTTATCATGAATCTGATGTAAGAGTAAATGGCAACCATTTTGTACAGTTCTGACTACGATGGCTGTTCCACAGAGTCCATTGCTATAGACCACCAGTCGCAAGGACAGATAGAATATTTTTTTCAGAAAATCAAATGATGATGCTCGTGAATGTTTGCTGTGGGGGAGGTTGCTTTGTGAGACAGAAAATAACCATGAGGCATTAACAGGCATTTCTGAACCAGATGCGTAGACAAATTGAAGGTAGATGTTGCAAAGCTAGGTAAGAAATGGCAGCAGACAACTGATGCGTCCATAAACAAGGATTTCTGAGGCCAACAAGCTAAGAAACTAACTCCATGTATTCTGCCTCTTTCCTTTATGTGCAAATATAAAAGCACGCGTGCTTTTATATTTGTAGTTTCTCATTCATTTTTTGAGCTATCATTTAGGACCTACTATGGAAGTGTTTTTGTAAAGATGACATGTCCAGTGGTATAAAGGAATGCATTGACCCCAAATTTCATAGTGTTAAGTTGCAGGTGCAAAAGCTTTCTAAACTTTGGCCAGTTCAGGTCGTAACTGGTTGCCCAGACAGGTTGTGGATACCCCATCCCTGGAAGTGTTCAAGGCCAGGTTGGATGGGGCTTCAAGCATCCCAGTCTATTGAAAGATATCCTTGCCCAAGGCAGGAGGAGTTGGAACTAGATAATCTTTAAGGTCCCTTTGAACCCCAACCTTTCTATGTTGCATATTGTTGATATTCCAAAAAATATAGCCACAGCATTTTAGCATTTGAGTATGGGTAGTGCTTTTGTTAAGCACAGGCATGGAATAAAATGACTTCAGGTATTTTCCTCCCTATCACAGATTTTTTTTTTCCTTTAGCGGCCTTTTTCCTGAGCAGTTAGGCTGACCTGGATTTTCAAAGATTTTTTTTTTTTTTTTCTCAAAACAACAAGGTCTAAGTGGCTATCAAGAATGGTGCAGGCATTCTAAACTTGAAGACAGGAGGGGTAATTCCTGAATTTGAAGCAGTACAGTTGAGTTATTGTGTCTGTGTCTGCACTAACTGCTGTTGCTGAGAAACAGCTCTCTTGCATTCAGGACACAGCCCCCACGATGCTGTGCTGTTCTCCATACACGCTGCTTGAAGATAGCTTGGGTATCCCCAAGTGCTACCTTGTGGTAGTCATTTACAGTAATTGGCAGCTATGAATATTAACTGAAGTGTACCATGATATCTATTTTTTTAAAAAATGAACAAATTTGAAGTCAAGAATGTTTGCAATATAGCCTATAAGCTCCTTAATGCTTAAATATATATTCAAACTTGCAGCTCTCTTGAAATGGATCTTATTCGTCATGGTGCCTAGGCAAATCCCTGTTGAGATGAAACAAAGTGTAGATCTACAGTAGGATAGATGCATAATGGTACAATTTCAAGTGTTCTGTTCCAAAGTTGCTTTGGGTTAAATTGAAATGGAGATTGTTATTCCACTAGCAGTGCAAAAGAACTATCTGGTTGTAACTTTTTTAGTAGTACCGAAAAGCGGATGAGGTCCTTGTTTGTCAGTTGTCACTTTTTCTCAAGCCTTTAAGGACTAGCATTATGCAGAACAGCAAATGACTTCTAATACCTTCTGCCATGTCTCTTATGTCCTTTATGTGTGGAATTTGTCACCTCTAATGTATCACTACTTAATTTTATTTTACAGGGGAACATTTTATCAAGGCTATTTGTGTTCTAAGTGTGGAGCTGGAGCACACAAAGAATGTTTAGGAAGACTAGACAATTGTGGCAGGGCTAATTTAGGTGGTAAGTCATTTTTATTGTTAGAATACCATTTTTAATTAGGACATAAAACTTGCTAGATATAATTAAGGTTTAATTTACTTCTAATTTGTGTTTATTGTAACATGCATACTTGTGAAACTTCCATTTATAAGCGCAATTAGAATTGCATTTACAATTCTCAGGGATTTTTACTGCTACTAAATTGAAATGTTCAAAAGCAGGAGAGAACTGTTACAGGTTAAACCCAATTTCTTTGTCAATGTCGCATACAACAAGGAATTGCTCTTGTTTCAATTGTAGTCTGCTCATATGTAACACCTACTGTGTGGGACACCATCTATCATCCTCGTGGTTCTCCCTTTATGTCTGTGTCAATTTTCATGTTTTCCTCTCAGTTCCTCAAGCTGTATGTGTTGCCTGAGCTTCCTCTTTCATCTCTTTGGTTTCCATGGTTTCTGTCCACTCACAATATTCACAAAAATGTGATTGATGACTCTCTACTTCCCACATCTAAGGACTACTTTTTTTTCTTTCTTTTAATCCATTCCTGTACTCTATGAGTTTCTTCCCTATTGTCACTTTTCACTTACCCTGTTATTCTGCTCTTTGGGACCTTCAGGGCTCTTTTGACTTCAGTTATCATTTGGCCTCCTTCAAATGACTCAAAATTTGACATCTTTCCTTTCTGCTCAGTATTGTACCTGTAAATCTTTGACGTGTTCTCGATCTCCCACTGCTAATGCTAAATGTTAGCCCTCATCATTGAACACTCCTTCCCTTTCCTGTACCTATGCATTTGGTGGCAGTGAGTTTGTTACACTGTAGCCAGCTAGTCGTGTAGTTGTAGTGCTGTTTTTGACTCTTCCCTCTGTCCAAATTCCTAACTATTCTTTCTTCGATCTAGAGATTATTTTGAATTGCTTTTTTTGGATTGTGTTTGAAAGAGAATTCAATTCTGAACATGCCGGGGAAGTTTCTAGTTACTTGTCTTTCTCACTTCTCTAACACATGCACATTCCTTTCCACAATTATTTCATAATAGTTTGTGAAGTTTCTCATGTCTCACTTCACATAAGCTGCTGCAACCCCTTCCATTGGGTTATTTTTATTTTTGACATTAGTATCTACATTCTCTGCAAAATGCTGTTGCAGAGATAATCTTTCTCCCACTGCCTGGATTATGTGGTGACTTCATCCACTGCTCTTTACTAAGCTGCTGCCTCAAGATTTTGACTGTGGCTTGTTTGTCCTTTCAACATTGTATAAGCCTGTTTCTGTCATTGTCCCAGTTTGCATTACTTCCTGACTTTTCCTTGGCTTTTGGCTCACAGTGCTATTTACCTGCGTCATTCTTTCATGAATTCAACAGGATGGCAGGTATTGACTTTTGCTGCAGTCAGTGAACTTCTTTTTTCTCAGCTGCTTTTCCGTGTTGGAGGTCTTCCATGCTGTCCTCCAGGTTTGGACTCTTTTTAAAAAATAATCTTTTGTAGATCTGAAAATCATTACAGCAATTACGGTATTTGTGATTGAGATCCTTTTTGGAACATAGGTTTTTCACAAAACCTCATACAGATATTCTGAAGACAATAAATGTGTAAAATTATTTAAAAATTGAATGTTTTAAAGCAATTACATTTAAATTACTAGAGTGGAAAAACAAACACATATTGTTCTTCACCAGAGAACTGTCTTCTGTGGTATAAACCACCCCTACTTCTACATTTTTCCTTTGTCTTGGACCTTCCCTTTTAATCACTTCTGTAGTTTTAATTTTAATTGGATAGCTGGCACCCCAGGGGGCAGGAGCTTGTCTTTCTATTCCTCTGTAAATATCTGTGGGCACATATGGTGCAACATGTATCAGGTGTAGGTAATAAAAGGTCTGACTTCTTGCAATTTTCCTGTGTACTTAAGCAATGCTGTGCCCTTGATAGAGAGAACAAAACAACAACAGCAACAAAATCACATTTCTCCTTCTTTGTAAGTGGAATGAATTATAATTTTAAAAATTAAAAGAACAGTATGTTATTTTGGATTTTACTTTAAATCATCATCCTGGTATTTGTAAAATGATAGTGCTCTGAAATTGGAAGCAGCTGGTTTGTTAAGATACTGTTTTGTGTTACATGTTTTGCTTACATCCAGGTCTTCTTCTCTCTGCGCTCTCTTCAAACTTCACTTTCTCTTCTCAGTCTATTTTTTCTTCTATTCAAAGGCTCCCAGATTCCTGTAGCTCTAGTACAAGACAGGAGAGTTGTGTATCTTCTACCTGCTCACGAGGCAGAAGGATGGAAGGCTTTCCTTGCAGCCTGTTCTGAGATCGTAGCTGCTAAAACCAACTGTAAACTGCAGCTCTTGCCATACTTCCCTCTTGCTTTATCAATCAATGAGGAGGGAAAGGACAAAGGGCTTTGCTTACTTGGCTGAAAATGTGTCATCCCTCCACCTGATAGAGGGACTTTGGTCAGTGAGTAGGAAGGAAAATCCCCAGATTTCCCTACTGTTTTCTACTTTTACTATTTATTTGCCTTTTGAAAGAAAGAAGTGTTGATTGAGCAGTGCTGCCCGTTCATAATGTACACAGAGTAAGGAAATGTTTTAGGAGGAGCTTTACCATTTCCTGCTTCCCTATGTGGCCAGAAAAGGAAAAGGACAATTCAGACCCTCTGAAATATTGGTTGGTGCAACTTAAGTAGGAATTGTTTTCCGACTGTGCTGAGAAATGACGTCTCCCATAAGTTACCTGCTGTGCCTGCTAAGTTATGAAATGTTACTAAAGGAATGCAGACATAAAGACATCATGTAAAATTCAGTCTTTTCACTGCATTTTGTGGATAAAGTAGGCTCTACATGCACAAAATTTTGACATGGTTTTAATTTTGATATTTTTCTTTTGAAATATTCAGAGAAATTAATTTATGATAAATGTATTCTTTTTTAAAGCAGTGTCATTTGCTGCTCCTCTGAGAAATTAGCAAAGGTGACCTGAGAGTACTATTAGATAAGAAATTGTGGAGCATAGCTGGAAGGCTTGTGGCAAAATGCCTGGAACATTTATTGTATTGCTGTATTTGGATTTTTTTTTGTTTTGTTTTTGTTTGTTTCTAAGGGACTATTTCGACCTCTTTCACAGGGTTTAATGGACATGAAACACGATCATCCTTTTGGGAAACTGGACATTATTATTCCCTAGTCATGTGGTATTAGTTATGGCCACAGACATGGAATTTATGTGTGTGTATATATATGTGTGTGTGTAGATATGTGTTTGCTGTTTAATCTGGCGTTCTGTCACTCTGCCAGAGCCTTTCCAGATGCTTTACAGCAAAGTGCAAATCCTCTGTGTGTTAGACAATGCCCGGAAATGATGTTCCTTGCTCGATCCTGTTACATTTTCTTTCTATCTTTTTTTTTGGTGTTTGAAGAGTTTTTACGTCTTGTTAATGCTTTTGCATAGATCTTTCCTGTTTAGAAGTATCTAACTCAATTTCAGAAATGTTAGAACAGTGAGCTCTCTATGCAGCACGCGACCTCGGGTTTGTGTGAGAAGAGTCAATAGAAGTCTTGACTGACTGCTTCTCTATGATAAATTATTTTATAACTTCTCATGACCTCTTCATAGTATACTCTCTGAACTCAATAGTCTTTTTTTTTTTAATCTTTTCATAAGTGGATTTTTTTTCCTATGCTTCAAGTAATTTTCATTCGCATTCTGTAGACCTCTTCTATTTCTAGAGGTCTATTTTAAAAGAGGTGATCAGAGTTCAAAACACTACAATGGGAATATACCACTAGGTTTCTCAGAGGCATTTGAATTTTCCTCAGCATTTTCTGGTTTTGTACAGTTTGAGATTGTTTTCTTTATAGACCACTGAGCATATGTTTTTTTGCTAGCCTTTCTGAAATGATGCTTAGAACTTCCCTGAGTGGATTAAATCTTCTTATATTTCATTCCGAGTTGCAGTTTGTGAAAATTCAAAAGAGAGACATCCAAAGACAGATGAAACCTTTTGTATGACAAAATTATTAAGTGTCAGATTTAGATGATACCCTTATGAAAGAAACATTGACAAAATCTGAAGATAAATTGCTGTGTTCTCATGCTATGCCTTATACACAAACGTATGCCAGTTCTTCAGATGTTTTGCTTCAAAGAAGGCCGGTTCAGTAGACTGTAGAAATTGTAGTGATAAAAGATGCAGAGTTAATTAGTTGAATTAATAAATAGAACAAAATGTCTGCATTTAGCCCTTGGATTTTCTTAGTTGCTGTTCCTGCCCTTGTTGCTGTAAATCAGCAGTGCTGGTTGAAGTCTTCTGTGTTTGTTTCTGTCATTCACACGGTTTTGGTTTGGGTTTTTTTTGCCCCCTTAAATTTTGTCCTGCACATGCGCAAGTAGTCCTCTACATTTTCATGCATTTTACTTTTCTTCCTATCGCTTAGTCATTCCATGAGTTGAAATCCTCCATTCCCCCCCTTTTTTTCCCCTAATGTTCTGATGAACTCCTTCGAGTCTGATTGCACAGCCCTAAACACAAGACTTTATGAAATCCTTACACACAAGAATTTTAAAATGGATGCACATATTTCTCTGACAGGCCATTTATAAGGGCATATGTGGTGTTCTTTGGTGGCTGTTGAGATCTCCTTTCCCTTGCTACCTCTTCTGGCTTCTCAGCTGCATTCCCGTCTCTTATTTCATGCACAGGACAATTTCACTCATCTGGTGATGCTTTTCCACTAGTTGGAAGGGTTAATGTTTGGGAATGCTTAAGAGTGGAGCCTTTAGAAAGCAAGCACAAGTAAGACACACCTTTACTAGACAAAAGGAGAAGCTGCATCCCTCGTTATTCCCACTTTTATTGTACAGGTTGTTCTGTGCCCCTTGCAGTTCCTTCAGAGGCTTCAGGATTGATAAAACAGAATCCCTCTGCACAGAACGTACTGCAGAACTCTAGTCTGTTTCCTAGTCTAAACTGGCAGAATTAACAATTCATTTCTGTTTCCAGACTGGAATTTTTCCAAGTCCATCCAATTATATTGAATTAAGTATTCTCAGGCAAATGTTTGCTGGTTCTACAGACTATTGAATATTTCAATTAGAGAAACCTCCTATAACGGTTCTAGAATCTGAAAATGTTTTGAATATTTTAAATATAGCGCCAAACCCACAAAATTTTCTTTTTTATATCACTTTTCCCAGGGAACGTTACAGACATGTCTCATCAGGTCATAAATGGATTAGAAAAACACAAACAGGTCATTTTTGTAGTAAATTTTAGTTAACTTATGCATGATTTCTTCCTCGTTCAGATAATTCCATTTGAAAAAGTACTATATTTCGTTAGGTGGAAAAGAATTTTCTTCCATTGTGTGATGAACTTGAGAGAAAACGTTGCCATATGAATGGGTTAAGTTTAGAGTTGCTTTCATGTGGTAATGTGTGTGCCCAATAATACAGTCCATGCTCTTTATGTAATAATTGCTTGCTACAGCACATTAGAGATTATTCATGAAAACCGTGTGGTCTTGACAGCTAAAAAGAAACCAGCAGCTTTCACTCTTTACGGTTTTGCTGACTTGATCAATAGTTGCAAAGTTGCTGGCTCTCCTCCAAGCCTTCCATGTCAACTGAATTGACAAGTAAGTGCTCAAATCACAGAAAGTTCATTGGAGTTATGCCACTTTTTTAAAAACTGCAGCAAAGGTTGAGCTGTACTGTTTAACTAAGGATTCTTGCTCAACCTGAACAAAAGCCACTTAGGGGGCTTGATATTTTTCAGGGTCCTACATATGATACACCTAGGTCACATTTCTAATTTTGTTCTGATTGTGCAATGACTGGCTAAATGACTGGAAAGGAATAGGTAGTCCCACAACTCCTTCCAAGTGACTTTGCAGTTCCCACGTTTTAAATATTTTGAGCTTTCTTTTAGAATAGAGAGGTGAGTAGTTTATTACATATCCTTTTTGTTTACTCTCCATGTAGCTAGCATGTAAATCCAGTTGCACTTGCATCCCTGAGGAGCAGTTTATTCCCATTTTCTGAGCTGCCCTCCCTCACTTACTGAGGCCAGCTGCTGCTCTTCTTGCTTCTGTAATAAAATATAATTATCAAAATGTGACCCAGTGGTAACACGGCCTCAGTAAATAAACAAACAAACAAAAAAAACAAACCCAAAACTGTGCTGAGCTATGACATGCAAGTAGCTGGCTGTCAGAACTGAGGACTCACTCAATAATTTCGTTGGCACATTGGTGACGAGCAGGAACTTGAATTAAAGTTGTCATGTGTAAAATATCTACGGGTGGATGTGCGCAGACATTGTATTCTTTTTTTCTCAAAATAGAAACGAGGTTTTTTTGCTTTTGTACTTGTGTAGTGTTTGAGGGGAAAAAAAGGTGTTTTGTGAGGAAACAATTCACAGAATTCAATACAGAATATTTTGAAATATGAGAGTATTTAAAGTGAAATGAAATAACAAGACAAGAAGTCTTACTTTTGAATAGGCTTTTATGTGGAAATATAGATACTGGATATTTTTTCAATTAATTAAGTATTAATAGTGAAGCCACAAATGGTGTTTTGGTCCATCAGTGTTGGTTTTCTTTTTAATCAAAGTCTCCCACCTCCCTTTTAATGAAATTTATTTTCTGTGACTTATCAGGAGTATTTATTACCTTCCTGTGTAGTGATTTCTTGAATCCAGTTATTCAGTTATTTAATGGTTATCACAGAGTTTCTTAATTATTTATTATGAAAAGTGCTAGGATGTTCTGATTGGATGCTATGATCAGATGGATCTCATTCATCTAGCTGATGTTTCCTAGAGATACAAATAATATTCAACAGCAACCTTTAAAAATCAGATTAATTTATTCCCACTGGAGGATAGAATGACATTTCCATTTTAACTTTTTGATAATAGATCTGCTAAAATTAACATAGGCCTTTCTTTCCTTAAAGGAAAAAAGCAAGAAGAAAATAAACTCTCTGAATCTGGATTTTGAAGTTTCGGCCTCCTTTAGAATCCTTACCTATTTGACTTCATTTGTAGTCATTCATAATGCTGAGATCAAACATATTTTGGCAAAAGTTCTGAAAGGCATATCAAATTGTGAAATACCAAAATTGTTTTGAATCTCAGCAGCACTTTGGCAACTAATTCCCTCGGGCTCCTTAGAAAATCTCAATAGATTACCTGCACTCCTCCTTAGGGCGGGCTTATTTTTCTTCTCTTTGCTCACTATAAAAATGCAAATTAATACTTTTGGAAAGGTTATAATCATAAGTGTTTTCTGTGGATGACAAGATGAGGTGTCTTTGGCGTACTGTGAGAGGGGAAGTGGTGACTGAAGGCGTACGTGAGAAGAGCTCTGCCAGTGGTGAAGGCTGTGCCTGCCCGGCCCAGCGTCCGCAGCTGGCGTGCTTGGTCTGGGCATGCCTTATCATCTTTGCATGAAGTGCTAGAAAGCCAGAGATTTTGTTTTCCCACACTTTACTGTTTAATGTAACCTTTTTTTTAGCAGAACAAAACGTACTCGCAGTTAAACTTTATAATTTGTTTTACTGTGAATGTGCTTTCCTCTTTAGAAGATATTACAGTGAAAGTTTTCAAATATAATGGAGTTACATAAAGACCGGGCACGTGCAGTTTGGGCTTTGCCTCAGTGGTGTGTGTAGTGCTAGAGAGGGCACACAGGTAAATACAGCTGTGTGCGCTTTGCTAACACACCGAACCAAAATCTAGAGTACACCCAAATACCTGTTATCAGATCAGACACGTAAAAAAAGATATCCCCTTTTGTGTCTTTTGTATGTGTGGTGGTGTGTGTATGCTGAATTGTTAGTCTTCATGCAGTCCTTCTGATCTCCTACAGGGTTTTATTTGTTTCATAATTTTTAAATAGTACCATAAAATTGATAGTGAAAAGGGCAAATAAACCACCAGTGGCTTCAGTCTGTGATATGCTAATGCAATGCCGAATTGAACTTAAAGACATGAAATACAGAACACTTCGAAGCTAAAGGTGTATATATATATACCTATATATGTCTCTTGATACATGTTGGCATACTCTGAAGACAGAGACAAGGTGTAAACTCAACTTGCAACGAAGAACTGGAGCTTTGAATTCCCAACGAGTCAGTGTTTACCAAGTGTTTTTGAAATGTTCTGAAAGCTTCCAAGGTGTAGTGTCTGATCCTGCCGTGCCGCTGCTGGAGCGTGCCCTGCACCCAGAGCCTGCCCAGGGCCGGGCAGCGCCAATGAGCTCGGCGGGGTTTGCACAACAGGACCTGGCCCCGGGCACTGGGGCGGCTGCAGGTATCAGGTAGCAAAGGGAAGGCAGCAGTGTTTTCCTTAATGCCATGCAGCACAGGCTGAGATTGCTGTAGAAAAGGTGTACAGTCTGCAATCGCCAATAATGCCAATTTTTACTTATGTTTCAGAACATGGAAACGTGAAGCATGAGGTAAGGATTTTTTTTTTTCCTTTGCATGTGGTGTTTGTTTTGTTGGTGATATAGGAGTTCCTTATTGCTTTGTGCACGTGCTGTTGGAAAAGATAGATTTTTCTTCTGGGTTTAGCAACAGATTTATTTAGAGTGCTCTAGAAGTTGTCTAAGCAACAAGGTATTCATGATTAAATATGAATGTCTGCTGTTCAAAATGTGAGTTAAACTTGCAGGAATATCACTTAGTGCTGAAAGCACTGAAAGGGGTGGAGATTTTTTTTTAAGCTACAGGTAAGAAAGCATACATTGCTTCACAACTGATGGTTAGATCCTTACTGTTCCTAGACAAAATCTGGCAGTAGAGTTAAAAGTATTTTTTTTTCTCTGCCACACCAGACAGAGAGGGTGATGAAAGTTTGGCAGGGAAGCGTTTGCCTCTTCATGCTAAAAGACTGTAGATGCAGAGGTATCCAGTGGTTATGGAGTTTATGTAATCCGGAGAGAATGTTAAAATGGAACAGAGGACCTGGTGTAATGCACATAGGTACCTTGTCCTCAGCTCAAGAAGGCTGCAAGCCCACCCTGGGTTATTTTCTGGCCAGCTCCTGGTGCCTCTCCACTGACCTATGAGAGGGCACAGCAGCTGAGTTTTGTCTGACAATTCTGACATAGAGATGTAGCACTTCAAACCTGGAGCATAATAGTTTCTACCATCTATTTTAGATAAGAAGTTTATAGTAATTTAACTGCTTAAATGACATGCTGGGTAATGGAAGGGTATTATTGCCGACATGGCTGGTGTGGGGGTAGTCATAGGCAGGGCTGGCCCCAGCAGTGCTCTCTGATGTTTGAGCTGTTTGGGTGTCACTGTGACCCCAGATGGTGGTGGGGGGCAGGTCAGGACAGCTCTGCACGCTGTGGTGAGCTCCTGGGCTCTGGGCTTCAGGTGGGCTCTGGCTTCTGGAGGTCTGCAGGGGAATGGTGAGTTTGGGGGAGCTCTGGCTGGGGACTGGGGTGTGCTGGCATGGCCCTGCCTCTGCCCAGGCACGGCTGCCTGCCTGCCTGCTCTCACTGTGACCTCAACCGTGCTCCGGCCAAGTGCTACCCAGCCTTTAAGTCTCTGCCTGGAAAGACCAACTAAGTAAGGGCGTTCTAAAATATGGGAGTCACAGCGTGGTCCAGTTGCCTGATGCTTTCCCAGTCCTGCAGCTGGCAAGCATGACTGGGGAGCTGTGAACAGGTCACGTACTGGGCCTCATGGGCAAGGCTGCTAGGCTCTGTAAAGCTACTGTGGTGAACATACTGTGGTGAACAGTATGTTCATCATCTAGCTGGATGAAAAAAACATGTATACTGTTTTTTCTTGTTGGAGGGGGGAAAAAACCTTTCCTTTTTGGAACTATTGATTTGCTATTGCCTCTTGAATTGATCTAAAACATCAGGGCTGCTTTCATTGTTACCAAGACTCTTAAGTGCCTGCTTTAATTATCTCTGTGCAGAAGGAAACTTGAGCATGGATGAAGAACCGTCATTTTAGAAAACATGGATTTATATTCCATACCAGTAATGTAAAGAATCTGCTGGTACTGCAGTATGTTTAAGGGTATTGAGCATGTTTTCATACAGCTCAAGAACAATTTCCTTGAAACTGTTTTCCATCTGATCCTGTAGCGTATATGACTTAGGTTCTCGCAGAGTCACTGTATTGCTTGAATTTCAGTTAAGCATTTCTCCAGCTCCCTTTGGACTGACTTTACCCAGTCCTGCCCCTTTCCCTCCCTTCTGTGGTTACTCACCACTCTGCATCAATCCATATCAGCAATACAGCTTCCATCTATAAAAACAACACAGGATATAATTGAGCCTTTTGTTTTGAGTACTATTACCTTCATCGTGGCAGCAGTTTTAAATTTTTCTTCTTTCCACTATAGATTAAAGAAAGGATGCAAGTTTTGTTTTATTAGAGATGTGGGGTACAGAGAGAATATGTCCTAGGACTCAAGAGTTTGAAAGCTGTTTTCAAACCAAGCTTTTCGTTTTGCTTGCTTGCTACAGGGCTTGGTAATTTGTTTATGCCTCGGGTTACTGCTTTCTGGCTTGCCTTGGTGTGTGTCCTGCATCAGCTTATATCAACTGCGAGTAAATCAGAGAACCTAATTGCTCCCTTTGTTATGCAACGTGCTTTTCTCTGCTTGGTTTGATTAAAAAATAAATAAATGCATGAGCCATCATGCAAGTTACCAGTTAAAACAAGCTTGCAAAAGCAGATCAGTAGTTCAAGATATGTTATTTCACATTGAAATTTCCAGGGATCCGTATTAAGTGTCTTAGAGCATAAAATGTAGAAAAAAATTAAAATAATCTGAGTCTTGTCAGAGAGTTTCTGATTTCACACAACTCTGGTTCTTCCAGTTTAAAAGACCAGTTACTAAATGTATTTAAGTACTTGCCCAGAAAATAAAAAAAATAAGTATTCCATAGGGAATTCTATCTAGCTTCAGTATAAAGTAGAAATAGTCAAAGTCTCTACCTTATTAAACAATGCAAGTGGCTTTGACTTTTGTATTGGTGGACGTTATCTCGGGCAGATAATGCCAAACCGCATGGTTTTCCCTTATCCTATTCATAAATTATTAAAAAATACATTTGTTCATGTTATCAAAAATATTGATGTATGAACAAATCTCCTATGGACTGAGAATCTTTTGAGCCTAGTGTCAGAAAAAATGGGATATATGAAAAAACTGTGTACATTACTAGGAATATTTTTCAAAGTGTGATCTTTCCACAAGATAAAGATAATTGTGTTGGTGGTGGGGGGAAATAACTTAAGAAAGCTAGCTTTGCCTAGAAGATAGTGGGAATGAAAGGAGTGCAATGTGCCTACATGAAAACATGTTTATTCATATCCTTGATTTGTATTTTTGCTCTGCAGAAACGAACAAATGGAATTAGAAGAAGTTCTAGACATGTGGACCCAGGTTTGTGTCATGACTTTTTAATATTTAAACATTTAAAAAAAAAAGAGTGAGAAACCTGTAACTCACTTGTTCAAGTTGCATTATGAATGCTGTTGTAATGCACACAGTGTTCAGAACTTTATTGCTGAAGTCATGAAGGTCTAAAGTGATTGCTCTGTTTGGGATTTCAAAGGTAAGGTCAGCTGGTTGAACTCTAATTTTTTTTTTTCCCTTTTTTTTTTTTTTTTAAGCAGAGCTTTGGTTCTGTTTGAGCAACAAAACGCCTCAGGGCTTTGAGTTAACATGACCCACCCTACTGCACTCTGCAGTTTTAAAAGAAATAACTAAGTGATGAAAAGCAGACGGTTGCTTTTGCAGCTTAGATTCTGTTTCTCCAAGCTGTGGGTATTCTCAGCTCTTAACTGTGGTGGTGTGCAGTGCTTAATTGTATGAACTGCTCTTCTGAAATGCATAAACCAACTGCAGCTTTATGTTGAATTTCAAGGTGATTTTGTTCTTCCTGTTAGTTTATAGTAGATACTTCTGTGGAATCATGGCAGCAGCAGCCCTTAAGAAAATTAAATGCTTGCTTACAGACTATATACTCAAGTGGGTGAACATTTCCTCTGGAGACCCATTATGTGTCTGTATAAAATACTCAATGGTTTTCAGCGTAACTGTGTGATATTTTTAGTGTCATTTTTTTACTGTAATTACATTTCTGTCCTTTATGTTTCTTGTATAGTTTAATTGCTGAAGATTTGTTATGCAGATTATTTGGAATAAAACTAAGCTGTGGAATTATTAAATATTTCTAGATGTGGACACATGAGAATAGTTGGAGTTAAACCTTAAATAGGATGGCAACTCTGTACACCACATTACAGCCTGGCAGAGCTAAGTACTTTTTGAAAAGTAGGAATGCTGGTTGTGCCACTAGCGTTGCAGCTGCCTTGGCTCTGAAAGTCTCAATGTTGTAACTATGAAGCAGACCACACCTTTCTTACTCACCTACCTTTGACATGTTTTGGAACACGTATCGTCACTTTGTTCCCTCTAGCAAAATAAACCTGCTTCATGATTCCATAAATTGTTCTGTGTGTTGTGACGAGGGCAGTCATAAAAGCAAAAAAAAACCACCCTGTAACTCTGAGAATTAATACAGTCAGAGGGGAAAATATCAAGAATAGGAATTCAATCACACAGAAGAGGATGAGAAGACTTCTTCTAAGTGTTTGCCAACAAGACTGAGTTCTTCCCATTCAGTGGTGTATGTTGCAGTGAAGTGTGTACTGTGTGCCTGCAGAATAGTCCTTACAGCTCTGGATCTTTAAACACAGCTGTCTCATGTAGAATACTAAAAGGTGAACTAATTCAGCTTTGAGAACCTTTTGGGTATACTGGAGCTTTTACTTGCTGTTGAAGTCTGAGGGAAGTATTTACATGACGTGTATATATAAGGATACTTTAAAATTAGTTTTTATTGAAGAGTAAGTACCATTGAAATTACCAAAAATAATTGAATTAATAGGTGTTTAAAAGCTGTATGTAACCAATGCCTAAAATATGGTTCTGCTTCTGCCCTGCCCCCCCCTCCTCCAGTCCACTTACCTACACAGAACAGTTCTGTGAGTTGTTGGGGTAGTCTTATTGGGTGAAGTTCTTGGTGCCCATAATATTTTTGAAAGCCAATAGAATTTCAGCACATCTGCATGATGTTCAGGTCCCTTTATTAGAGACAGTGTTGAGGAGCACTTCTTACAGAATTGCTCTGACATTACAAATGTTTTAAATAATAATAATGAGAAATACATTAAACTGTCAGTTTTCAAATGAAATGAGCTTTTTGATTTGCATTTTGTCAGTATGGGCATTCCATGTCCTGCTGTAACTTGGTGGAGACAGCTTTTAAAGACATGAATGTCTTTGCTAACCACTTAACATCTATTTTGCATAATCTAAGTACTACTACTCATCAGATTGCACATTGTCCTGAGAGACAGAAGGTGCTATCCAGAGGGTAGCACTTTGTAAGAGATCGGTTATTTCAGGCATACACTGCTGCACTGATCCTAAGAGCTTTTCAAGAACACTGGCCACATACATGTACTTTGTTTTCAGGAGGTTTAGTATGCTGCTGCTGCTGCCAGTGTTGCATGTTATGGTGCTGAAGCAAGGGTACTAGTTTAGGAAGCGGATGTTTGCTGTGAATCAATGACCAGCACCTGCAGTGTCTAAATATTGATAACAGTTTGATATCACCAGTAAAGACAATTATTTTGGGTTGCAACTTGTCAACATCATATTCTGTTATATCTGTCTTTGGCTATTCTAGTGAAGAATAATGAATGCAGGAGGCATAGTGTAGTCAAGTTGATGTGTTGTGCTTCTCTTTTTATGCTTGTGAGAGTCAAATTCAACTTTTGCTGACACTGCTTAGCCCAGAATGAAAAGTCATTTAAATTTAATGAGAAGTAGTGCAAGTTGAAAGATGGTCTAAACAAAACAATATGAGGATACTGGATTAAAATATCTCGTCTTCTGCTGGTAAGGCTTATTGAGGAAGAAACCTATCTGGCTGAAGTACCCTAAAAGCAATGAGTTTATTTATGGCTTTTTCATTTGTTTTTCTTTGAAGCTGGATTAAAAGTTTTGACAGTGACAGTTTCCTCCCTGAGACTTTCCTTGTGCTGAATGAGAAAGGTAGAAGGAAAAATGATTAATGGATGAAGAGGCAGAGAAATTCCCGGGAAATGAAAACAGTCATGAGAAAAACATGTGCAGATGCTGTTCAAAAAGAGACGTGTGCAGAAACTGTACAAGTGAGGACCAAGTTGGAAATCATAAGGAAAATATGACCTTGTCTTTATACCGTGCATAAAGGCTATCCTGTCAGCCTGTAGTCCAGTTGCAGAGAGCCTCCTGAATTGCTTCATCCATTAAGTTTTAGTGGGACAGGTTTTAAATAACCTTTCTTTGGATTAAGAAGCAGATGATAAATGCCACTGACAGAATTAACCAGTTAATACATCTGCAGCTATAGGGCCGGGAAAAATTTGGTGTACAGCTTGCATTTGGTTATAGAACAACATGATTCTGCTTAAATGCATTTGAGAAGTGATCAGACTGGTGTCAGTTTTTGCATAGAATGGGCATATGGAGTGATAATTATATGACATTTTATTCTTTTGTAGGGGATGTCATGAAAACTTTTATGCATGTGCTTAATTTTAAGCATGTGATTTGCACTATTGCCTTAAATGACAAATGAACTGTTCCTATGTATATTCATAAGCATAAATTCTTATTGTGTGAATTCTTGAGAAGAACAATGCAGTCTGACCACTGTTTTTAATAGAAATAATTTTGTATGTATTTTAATAGGAGTAAAAATTACCGTCTGTCTCAGCTGTTGAAATAGTACAGGGTATGTTTGCTGTCCTTTTTTTTCCCCCCCAGTATAAAGAGTCTAAATATGATAGATTCACAGCCTGGTGTTTTTAAAACTGGTTTTACCCTAAACGCTTCTGCTAATATAAACATTGGAACTTTAATCTCTAGAAGTGTGAAAAAGTGTGAAAGTATATTTCGTATCAGAAGGATAAACTTGGTAAAAATAGAACACTAGAAGCCTTATAGTCAAGATTCATTGCAGATTAAACTCAAATCTGATCTGTGAAAGACCATTGCTGAGCATGTTCTGACTTCTTAAATAGCTGATTTCTTTATAAGCATGGATTAAAGATTAGAAAAGCTTAGTTCTGAACTGAGGGACAGAACCAACATGTTTTTTCCCTTCACAGAAATTAAAATATTGTCTGGCTTTTTTGGGATGGAGGTACACATAGTACTAGCAAGTGATGTGTGCAGTGGCTTGGGCAAATGTGTTTTTCAGCCCAGGAATTCAAAGTTCATATACTGATTTTAAGAAGTAGTATATGTATTTCTGGTTGGTGTCTGGTCCACACTTGCTTTGTGAAGCATTCCTCTAATATTGGTTTTACACAGATCATAAAAAAAAAGGATCTGAAGAGAATAACTGGGTTTATGGCCTGAAGTATCTACATTAAACAAACAACAAACAAAAATCTCTGCATGGAGAAGAACAATAATGGAGATATGTTTATTTCATTAGATATAGTGGATATAAGCTACTGTGTGCTTCATATTTTGTTGAAATTGGATTTTTGAGTCTTTTAACTAGATTGTGTCATTGTTATATGCATGTGATTACTAAGCCGTGAAAAAATAGGTGTTTGTGTAGTGTGGTAATGTTTGCATCTTGTTTTTGCAGTAAAAATTAGAGGATAGTGTCATATTGGCAGTTTAAATTTCCTTTTCAGGTAAGAATGAAGTATATTAGATTGTGAGATATTTCAATAGATTCTGACACAGTGTGCTCTGTGACATGCAAGTCTAACTGTGATTTCCATTTCAGTGCCACTCCAACCGTATGCCCAGCCAAAAGCAAAATCTGGCTCAAACTCAAGTGCTGGGATATCCCAACCTGCAGATAATTCTTTGCCAAGCATGCAGTTGTAGATAAAACTACTCTCTGTAACTGAGGATTTGAAGCATGTCTCTCATTTTCTTGTTTTATTGAGCTATCCAGGCAAGTCTTTAGTAGTCCTGATTGACTGTTGTCTTTCAGCCCAGTATAGGGAATACCCAATTTCATGGGTGAGAAAAGATAACCTTCTGCAAAAAACAGGCATTCAGGAATTTATTTCTCCATTTTGACAGTGTCTTTTTTATGTCCCTTTGTTTCAGTTTTTGCAATTTCTTACTACAGATAAAAATGCAGCCCATGGCTTAAAAAATGAGACAGAGAGAAATTACTATTTTAGAGGCTTGAAGGAACTCAAACATCTACTTCTCTTGGAACTAAAGTGTGTCTAATAATTAACAACTGTAACAAAGTGTATATGATTTTGCGTATTTTCCCTGGAAGTAACTTTGTAATGTTTCTGGAGCATTAGATTTGCTGAGTACCTGAAGACTTCTCTACACAGTAATGTTTAAAGCTACAGAAGTGTAAATGAGCTTTGATTGTACGTATGTGACACATGTTTAACTTTTGTGGGGGTTTTACTCCGCTTTGGGTATTTTTTTTTCCTTCTCTCTGCACCGTCTTAACGCTTTGTTCGAGGTACCTATAAAGAACACAGTGCATGTCTCTAAGAATCTTTGTGGACCAGGTGAATTGCAGGTAAGAACTGGTTTACCAGGGCAGCTGGGAGCACACGTGCTGCAAAAGGAGCACTCCTCGGCAGGACAGAGGCGATGCTGCTTACTGACCTGCTGTGTGATTCTGAAGGTTCTGGAGTCCTTCAAAGGACTTTGGTTTTGGAGCTCTAACCTGACCATCTCTTAGTATTGATAGACATGTTTTAACATGTTTTACATCACGTGGCTGGGACGGTGTTGGTGTTTGAGACTAGAGTCAGTGACTTTCTTTGTGGTCACCGCGTTCTTATGAGCAGTTATTGGGGCAGCTCCTCCTGGGTGGACCTCAGCAACAGAGAATTCAGAGAGATACTGAGTTGTCACCTAATTTGTGAGATTTAATTTGTGAGATAAAATTAATTTATCTGACATACTTATTAAAAACACATATTACATTCAAGATCTTTGCCTTTTTTTTTTTTTACTGCAGTGCTGATGCCATATGCTTCACAAAATAATGAATTCCTCTTTGTTGTGATACAAGAAAGAACATGTCTAATGTTTTGCACCAAGAAATTTTCCACTAATGCATTTCTGGAAGGCAGAGCAGAGTTTTGTCTTCCAATGAAGCATTTCAAATGCAGTTTAATGATTTTTATTTGGGTTGTTTTATTTTAAATTAAAATTATTTTTACATTCCTGTTGGGGAGAGGTATTTTGAAAGGTGCCTGTCCCCTTGGCATCTCAGCAGCGAGCTAACATTCAGAGAACATAGCCTTTAGCCTTTTCTTTTAATTAAACATCAGAAGACCCAGATGCCAAAGGGTGAAATGTATTTATTTTGTCAAACTCTTTCATCCTTGTCTGGTTGGATTGCAAGATCAGTTTGTAGTTGAGTAGTTTACAGTCTTTTGTCTTATTGGATGTGTTTTTGGGACTGTCTCTGTATCTTGAGCAATTAACATTTTATTTTGCTCTTAGAGAAATAATGGTGTTTAATACATGCTCAGCCATGTATTAGCATATTTTTTTAAGCTGAGGTGGATTAAAAATACTTCTGTATATTTCTCCTTTTCTGTATAAAAACATTGTCAACATCAACTGTTTTAAGCAAAACATCACTGTTTACAGATAATTGCAAGGGAGTTGCCAGGCAGAAAAAAAAAGAAAAGATTAAATAGAAGTGGACAAAATGGGCATACAAAGTATCATCATATAGAAAGTATTATCAATAAAACAAAAAAAAATACGCTGTTTTGTATTTTAAACATGCACAAAAATAGTACAGTAGTATTTTTAAAAAAAAAGACGTGCAGAAGTTATATGGCCCAAAGTTACCTTTACTTTACATGGCAAGTAGAAGGGAATTGCATAGTATTTTGCTAAAGTTCATTGGGACTTAGAAATCTCTTATTCATCTTCAAGAGGAATATTGCGTTTACCCTTATATTTTCCTATCTGATTTTAATCCTCAGGGTGTTGTCATTCTCAGAAGGCAAAACAAAGATAATAAGGCAATGAATGATTAAAAATAGTCAAAAGTTACGGAATTTTAACAGTCCTCTAAAGCATATGGTTTCTTTTTTTGTGGCTCACTCATTTAACTAAATCAGTATTTGATCACTACTTCAAAGTAATTCTCACACAAAGAATTTGGGAAACATTGTAAAACTGAAAGCAGCCATCCCATGGGAGAAAAAAGACTGCTGAAAATTCACACAAGAGAAGCTCCCAGAACTGCCTCTGCCTTCTGCCTGAGGAAGGTTTTAAAGCTTGGTAGAAGGGGCCAGAGGCAAGAGCCTGAGAAACTGATGCTGCTTTTCAGGAGAGTTTTTAATACGCTCACCACTTGGAGATTTCCCAGAGAAGAGAACAATGGGGCTGAGTTAGGCTGCAGGCCAAGCTGGTTCAGGATCCCTTCAACAGTAGCCAATTAAATGGGTGCTAAGGGATAGAATATGGGGTAAGATGATGTGGTACTTCCCACCGTACCTTGTAGTTTTGTTTCTTAGCTCTTAATTTTTCTTCCACCTATTTTTATTACCACCTTTTGAACCAGTCGAAAATCTTGGCATTCACAACATCCTTTAACTATCACTTTCATAATTAGCTGTGTGAATAAAACATGTCTTTTTGTTTGCTTTAAACCTGGTGCCTATATCTTTGACACCTGTACTTTTCTGAATTGAGAAAATTAATAATAAATGAAGAAATAATGAGTATTTTTTCCTCTGGTCACTATTGTGCCACTCATGAGTTGTCTCTGTCATACCCCTCCAGTCACGTCTCCTCTAGCCTGAAGAGCCATTATCTGCTTACTTCTTCTGATGCAGAAGCTTTTCTGTATGTCTGACCATCCTGTTTACTTGTTTGCATGCTTCTAGGTCCAAGAGTGGTCAGTCTTCCTAGTTCTGTGTCTGCTCCAAGAAATTTCTTAGCATTGGTACACAGCAAAATTAGATTATGGTGTAAAAGAACTGATTGTAAAGGGTACTCAACAATTACTCTGAGATTTTTTTGTCTATATGATGGCAACTGTTTTACACTCCATAATCATGTATGAGTATTCAATCCATATGTTACTTGAAGTTAAATCTTTTATGAAGGTATGACCAAATGGCTTCCAAAGGTTCTTCCAGCCACAGTTATTCTCTGATTTTGAATCCTCTTGTTCATGAAATCTTCCTTCAGTCCTTTGCAAGTAGTGTTCTTTTTAAAGAAATGGTTTTGCACTTTCTACAAGACTTAATCCCCTCTTACTCCCATTTCGATAATGCTCACTGATTTTTTCCATAAGGAAGGTCCAAGCAGAGATTCCTTTGGGTGACTCTTTTGTACATCACCTTCTATTTGAAAAAATATTATTGTTTCTACCATTTATTTCCTGTCCTTTTGCTGTTTATTTATTGGGGGGGGGGAGCTTTGCCTCTTATATAAACTGGAAGAGAGCCTCATAGTGAGTCCAGTTAAAATTATTTTGTTAATCTGCATTAATATATAATCATTTCCATCAGGCTCATTGCCTGCTTCATAGACAATAAACAGTGTCCCTGACTTTCCTTTAAAAAGTATTTGCAGTCTTTACATTCTATTTATCCATATACTTGTAAATTCTGTTTCTATAGTAGGCTTCACCAGTCTGCTTTGTACAAATATCAGGTATTTGTGTTGGGACACCTACTGATTATAACTGAGTTGCTTGAAAACATTACCTTCACACCTTGGTACTGAGGCTGTTTTAAGAAGTAACTTGCAGATCATAATTAACAATTCAGCACTGGTATTCTTGAATTTACTTAATATTTTCAAGTTGTGACAGTATAAGAATTAATCTGATGGAGCTTTCAGTAGAATCAATTCATTCAGCTCAGTCATTTTAACCCTTAGATGTGGTTCATTCAGGGAAAAAAGGTAAAGTACCTTTATAAGGGATTCAGAGGAAACACTTGGAGTTCAGCCCTCATTGCTGCTCTTGCTGACCTGCAGATAAATAGAAGATGTGTTCAGTCTTGCGCTTCTCATAGCTTGCATTTCTTAAGCTTCAGTATATAACAGGGAATTAAAAAGTAACTTCATTATCTGATATCTTGCAAACGTGCCTCAGTCCATTAACCTTAGAGGTTATTCTTTAACCAGCCTGTTTGGAATAGGACGTGTGGGAGAGCAGAGACCATGAGGCACTGTCTTTTAGTTCAGACAATAAAGCAGCATGTTTACTGTTCTTGGACTTTTTCCTTAATTGGGTTTGACAATAACAAATAGCGTGAAATATGATACAACAAAAGCTGCATGTATGGATCACAGTTTTCCTTCCAGAATAACATCGTATTCCTGGCAGTAGCAGTCTTTCTGCAACTATTATTTTCATACAGTGGACTTCACTTAATGCTAGCACATCCTTTTTTCTTCTTTATTTCCCTTCTGTAAGACCCTATAGGTTCCTTTCTGTAAGGCCCTGTAGTTTTCCCCCTCCCATTTTTTGCTTTATTGCTCTTATCCACTGCATGCTGGTTTTGTTATTTGTCCATTTCTGATGGTATTGATTTAAATGCTGTAAATGTTTGTCAATTTGCACGTGGCTCTAGCACCTGAAAAACGTTGAATGATCAACTGAGCCCCAAGAGCTGATGTTGGGATTTCGGTGTGTTTTCTTTGTCAGGGCAGTATTTTGGGGCTAAAGAACCAAGTCT
Organism: Oxyruncus cristatus; assembly: GCA_013399855.1. NCBI lineage: Eukaryota > Metazoa > Chordata > Aves > Passeriformes > Cotingidae > Oxyruncus > Oxyruncus cristatus. Next base: position 1,067,876 of record VXAY01007228.1, on the reverse strand, counting down.
GGGTGTTCTGCTGGTGTTAGTTTGATCTCTGGCAATCCTTTGATGTAACTGCAGGCCCTTGCCACAAGGTGTGGTGCTTTCTCCCACCCAGGTGTTCCCTCACTGCCTTTCTTTTGAATCTAATGATCATCCGGTCACAGGCTGAGTAACTTCAATGAGATAATGGCAAACTGGTCATGGGAGGCAGCAATGGGGAAATAAGTGATTTTCCTTCTGACTAGGTGGCTGGACCAGCTCAGTCCTGAGGCTGCACAGTTAGTGGGGTGTGACAACATATTCATCCCGAGTTAAATGGCACCCATATACTTTATTGCTTTCAGGTATGGTGTATGTCTTTACAAATGTCACACTTTTCTGGGGTATATAATCCACATTTAGACTGGAAACAGAACATGGGAGGAGCACCTTCACTATTGTGAGGATGAATATATGGGTCTTTCCCTGACAGGAAGGGAAAGAAACAAAAATATTTAAGGCAAAGCATGATTATGGCAGCACTGACATCTTGACAGGGGACTAAACTTGACTCCCATCTTTGTTGCAAAATCAAGATGTTATTTGTAAATTATCATAGGCAGTAAAGATTAAGGGATCATGGATGATTTTATTGTATGTTTTGATTTTTGTCTTTGAAACAACACTATTTTACTGATTATTATTTATTTTTCTGTGAGCCATCTTCAAGTTAAGGTCTTATTTGTATGTAGGCATAGAAAAAATAAGCTATTTAAACTTTTTAACTTTTTAAAATTTATACTAAAAATTGAAAATATTTTTCCTTGATAAAAAGGGAGTTTGCAGAAACTTCAGTGCATAGAGTAGTATGTAATTTTTTTATATAGTAGTCATGCTAGAAGAGAAGGGGTAACTTGTAAATGGAAACAGTGAAAACAGATATGTAAGACATACATGTTTATACTCAGTGGATACTATCTAAATTGTAGTCTGAATGCCTTTGTCTAGGTACGTGTGCTGATTGAGGCTAGAGACACTACAAATTCATGGCAAAGCTGGAGGTATCATAAAATATGATGCATTTTGGATTTCCTAGAATTTATTTTCATAGATTGCTAGTGCTTTACATGTGCAAAGCATGCAGCATAATAACAAAATCCCAGGTATATGCTATTTAGAAATAAACAATTTTAACTACATTCTGGTGGTAGCAGTGGAATATGTACTCATGCTTTTTTACTTTTATAACACAAATACTTTGTAACAAAGGCAAGTTTTATTTTCTTTTCCCAGAGAGAATAAGTTATTTGCCTATAGAGACCAGAAATAAGTAGGCATATTTTTTAAAAGCAGATTTGTTTTAGCCAAAGCAGCAGTCTTTTCATTGCTTAGTATAATGCTATAATTATTGGCAACACTTGTCTACTGATGCTTGTGTGCAAAGAAGGTCTGTAAGGCCTGAAGTTTTTTTACACGTATGTTAAGAACTATCAGTTAAGAAGTAAAAGAGGTATCTGCTATAATCAGGGTAGAGGCCACAGAAAAGAAAAATTGCTTGAAGAGTGAGATCACAAGAGTGTTTAACTTGAAAAGCTGAAGGATTATGTAGCATTACGAAGAGGGTGCGCGCAGGCAGAATTATTTCTCATGTGCTGGAACCTGCCTGCTCTGCCAGTCATCACCCACTTCCCCTTCGTGTTATGTAATAACTTAAAATGCCTCTCTTGCCGGAGAATTTAATTCTTGTAAGTAACAGAAATGGAGACTAAGGCCTTTCATCTTAGAGGCAGATGCTATTACTCAATACTGAGCACAAAAGAAATTGCGGGAAGGATAATTTAATTTTCATTTTTGCAATCCTTGATGAATAAAATGTCAGCACGTTTGCAGCAATGCTTGTTTTTAAATTTGATACGTGTGAAAGATTCTAGGTGGTATAGGTGTTTTCATGGGTTATTTGTTTTTAAAATTATTCAGTCTATGAATTCTCAGCAACAGAAAAAATGCCTATGTTCTGTACGAGATTCATGACAGTATTAAATTCAATTTCCAAAGTGGGGTTACTGTTCTCAAGTCTTTTTTCTCTTACTGCTTCCTACAGAGTCATCCCATGGCAGGCAGAAATTAGTATTAAAAATACAGCTCAAAATAATTACTTCTGTGGAATAATGGATTTCTACCTTCCCAGATTGGTCCCTGCTTTTAAGAGCCTTTTGCTGCACGTAAGCTACTGTCTGGACACACCTTCATAGCTCATCTGTAGTATCTGCCCAGTGCAAGTTGTTAGCTCCTCAGGGCAGGTACATGTTTGAACAAATACGTGTATTAGAGTGCCATGCCTGTCTATGGCATGACATTAAAAGACGTGATAATTAACAGTGGTTAATTTTCATGCTATGTGCTTTTATAAAAAGCAGCACTGCATGTACCACACTTTTTAATTCATATGCCAAAACTCCATTTTACTTAATTTTAAAGAAAACAAATGTTCTTAGTTTTGAGACGTGATGATTTTTAAAATTTATATCCCTAATTCACCTACTAGACAACACTGAAATGATGAGATTTCATTACTTTGTCAAAACAAATGAAAACTGTGGTTTTGAACCTGGTTATTCTTTATTGTTTATTCACATAAAGCATTTAGTGCTCAGCCATTTCTAATGTTTGTTCAAAATGCTGAACCTCTTTTAAATCTAGGCAATTCCAAAATCCCTTACTCTCACAAGAATAGCTGCCTATGTCACTGCAGGTAAGGACTAGTTGCCTGAATAAACATTTGAAGTTAAAATAGTACAAAACACAAGAGCTTGTCCTTAACACTTGTTTGGAGGAAAACATGCTATGAAAGGGAAACCAAGGTCTGTCAGTGAAATAAAAATAGTTTTCACTCTTAATTAATCACAAAAAGTATGTTGCTATGACTATTATGAAGTCAGTGACTTTGTTATCTCTCTTTCACTTTCTTTCAGTGCAGTCCTGGAGAGAGTCCTCTCTTTTGTGAAAGTGCCTGGGTTTGAGTATGAATACTAACGCATGATGTTGGAATTGCACACAAAATTTCTGTTATTTTAAACATTACTTCCTTGCACTGGCAATCCACAGTTATCAATCTAGGGCACGTCCAAGTTTTCTAAATTAATGTAGCAAAGTTTCTGTGTCAGATTTAAAAAGTAAAAAAATAGTGAAAAAAAAATGGCCACTGAAGTTGAAGCAAGTGGTACTTGATCTTTCTAGTACTTGGTACTTGATCTTTCTGAAAATGGCATCCCTTATTTACTGCAGTTAAAAATGGATCTACAAAAACAAATGTAGAAGGGAAGACAGAGTGTTTGAAAGCTGCCCAGGACAGTTTGTGTGAGATTAGCTCAATTAGTTACAACCTGGTGCCAATAATCCAAGGTTGTGGGTTCAATCTCTCTATGGGCCATTCACCTAAGAGCTGGCCTTGAGGATCCTCTTAGGTCCCTTCCAACTTAGAATATGCTGTGATTCTGTGAATATGTTTGCTGTGCTAACAGGAATGTGTTGGCATTTTTATGTCAGTAGATTCTTTCTGCAGTGTACTTGACTAATTTTCATATTTCTGTTGTTGTAATATTTTGTCCCCTGACTTCCCAAAGTTTTCTGGTTCTTTTCCTTCAGTTTTGAGACACAAAAGTAAATTTAAACCCTGGGAGTGAATCTGTGACAGCTGTGAGCTGAACCACATTTAAGGGCATGAGAGACAAGTGGTCATCGGTCATCTAAATAATAAGAGGTTCATTCCTTTCCCAAAAGGCAGCCCTCGTGGCTTTCTCTTCTGAAGTTTAAAAACATGGCTCATCAGAAGCATGTTTGTAGTGCCTGTTTTTTCTTGAACACAAGCAAACTTCCTGATTTCTTAAAATGAGTGACATGATGTGCCAAATGTCCCTGCTTAGGAGTGAAGTAAGAAAATGCCTTCTGCTGGAGTTACTTTTCTAGATAAGAAAAAAGATGCTGAAACTGCAGTTTGTATTCTGAATTTTCTTGGCTAAATGGTGCTAATAACGCTAGGGTTGTGAGTTTTATCCCATTTTTATGACCATTAGCTTAAGAGTTGGACTCAATCCTTGTGTGTCCCTTCCAACTCAGAATATTCTGTGATAAACTGTGAAATTAATTCTGATAAAAATAAGTGCTAGCTGTATTTATAGGAGCAGGAAGCTGACCTTGACTTGGAAGACCTGAAAGCTTTAAGCTGCTACTAAGAGGGACTGTTTGCATTAGTGAATGTCCATGTTGCCATGCTGTTAATCTTATTAATGCTGCTCATATTGTCACTAAGCAGTTATCCTCAAAAACCTTTGCTGACAAAAACATTTAAGTGAAGTCAAATACTGATGTTCAGAGCAGGGGGATATATCCATTTGTCTGTGCATTGTTCTTTAAGCAGAACAAACTATTGTAATATAAAAAAAAAGTGTAAAAATATTCCAGGAATAACACAGTTTCAAAAATGCAACCTTGTAAATTGAACAACATTGTTAGACTTGTTTATTTTCCTTATAATGAACTCCTGCTATGATCTGCAATGTAGTTCCAAGTTTTGTGTGGATCTTAACTGGAAAAAGGAGATACAGCTACTTATCAGGGGGCTTTTTGCTAATGATCAGGTCTACAATACCCGAAGAAGCAAAAGGACTTCCTGAGCTGTGTTTTTCTGTTTTTCATAACAAGTTGTTGATCAGCCTGTTAGTAGACAGATTTTTTCCTCCCACTCATCTTCATTCTGGTTGATGGTTGACCATTTTTGCAGAGGTCTCTGCCAAGAATACAGTTTATATATGCAGGATTAAAGAGAAATGGTGGAAAAATTGAGCATTTGAAAAACTATAGACTTGACAGGTAGCGAAGGACTGGAGGGAACCCCAAATGCTGCTTCAGTAAGGTTTTTAAGAAGGACACAGTTTATGGAATAGTTGAGGGAGGACAGTCACAGAAAGCAGGGCCAGGACTGCGAATTTTTTTTTTTCAGTAGTTTTATGTGTTCTGTAGGAAAACAGTCCTTAAATCTTCCATTTCTGTGGAAGTGGAGGAGGAATGTGAATGTTTATTATATGTGGTTTGGAGTGCATTACAGATTTGTCATCTAAATGATGAGATAGCGAAGATTATTTTGCCCCCCTCCACATCCTTGCCCCCACCTTTCCCCAGTGCATGTGAGTTCTCTGTTTATGGAAGAAAGCCCTGCCCCTGACAGGGCTGCTTTACTTATGTAGCTGTGTAAGCAGTAACCTACACGGTTAAGGCTTGTGGTAGCTGTTAAATGTTTTAATAATCAGCCTTCTGTAGTCTTTTGACTTAAAATTGAGTCAAGTGGCAAACTCCAGAGTTGTGGTTAATCACAGGACGAATAGTGAGACTTAGGGAACAGTAACCAAAGGCAAAACAGGTAAAGAGAGGACAAGTGAAATACTCCAAGCTGAGTCTTAGGCACTGTCAGCATTTCAGCAATCGTGCCTTTAAACTGAAAGAGGGAAGGTGTAGGTTGGATGTTAGGAGCAAGTTCTTCACTGTGAGGGAGGTGAGGCACTGGCACAGGTTGCCCAGAGAAGTTGTAGATGCCCCATGCCTGGAAGGGGATTCCATCCCTGGAAGTGTTCAGGACCAGGTTGGATGGCGCTTTGAACAGCCTGGTCGATTGGAAGGAGTCCCTGCCCATGGCAGGAAGGTTGGAACTAGATGATCTTGAAAGTTCCTTCCAACTCAGCCCATTCTATTATTTTATGAATGTAAGACTTATAAGCAATATCTAAAATTAGAGCTTCTAATTATGATGACATACAAAAATAATGACTTAAGTCTGGGAGGATTAAAAATTCAATTTAAATATCTTCTTTGAGGTATGTCTACTTATTAACTGTGTTACTTTTGTCCAGTACTAATTATTCAAATCATTGCCACTCTGAAGAGTGCACTTAAAAAGACTGTGCTGGCATCTTCCATGTATGTGAGATCTGTAATTTGTGTCATGAGTACTCGACCTGAAAGTTAAAAACCCCTCACCCCAACCTAGTTTCTTTTGAGCTATTAATAGACATCCTCAGAAAATTAATGTAAGTGGGTTTTAAAAAGTGATTATGTAGTGTTGCTTTTCTTATATCTCCTCACCAGCTGAGATGTCCTTCTAGACAAGTTTTACTGTTGGCAGTAACTGTACAAAGCCATTGACTTCCACTGGCTCTGGAAACAGAGCACACCGATGCAGAACTGAGAAGCTGCTCTCTTGACAAATGCAAGAGAGAACAATCAAGTTTACTGTTAATTCTACAATAAAATTATTAGAAACAGGAATTTTAAACACTGAAGGTGGCAGAGCTGATTTGAAGGATATACAGAGAATGCCAATTTTCATATAGCCCATGCTCAGATTAGAGCTTTCCTTCAAGTAGCTTTTAATATTGGTGTTGGACCTAGATGTTGCCAACAAACATGTCAAAGCTGGTGTTTTTTTGTGTCATGAACGCTCAGATTGTGCGTTTTACGGTCCACCTGCTCTTCACACTGCTGTCCTTATCAACCGATCTGTTTTCCTCTTTCTCTTTTTATCATAACTCCTTGTTACTTTATCATCTGCAGTTACGCTTGATCTGACACCTTCTCAGTCTAACTTTACTTACCATGTTGTAAATACTAATTTTTTATTTATTTGCTTTGATTTCAATCCAAGTTCCCCTTTGCCTGTGTCTCTTTATTTTCTGCTGTAAAATTATCCATGATTCCGTGGGAGTAAAGTAAAATATACGCAGGTATCTTCCCCGAGAATGCCAAGGCAATGGAAAGGGTTCAAACAGGGTTTTTATTTTGGAGGCAAAGACATTAAAACTTACAAACCTCACAGCACTGCCAGGCAGCACAGGGCCTCAGAGGAAAGGCAAATTCCCACGCTCTTCTGAGGCTTTTTATCTGCTCTCTGTCCTCCCCTGCCCTCCCCGACCTGAGGGGACCCTGTATATGTCTGTGAGCGTTATCTCTCCTGCACACCGGTGAGAGAGAGCGCTTACTTTCAGCTCTCCCTGCAACTTTCTCTGAAATTTAGAAGGGAAAGGGAAAAAAGGCTTCCTAAGCGAAAAATGAGTTCTAGCTTCCTGTTACAAGTTCTTCCGAAAGCACAACTATCCCTACAGTGGGTCACTGTTGAGACACCTAATCCAACGAGACAGTGCCATGAGTTACTTAGCCCTTACTTTCTGCTTGGGGGGTAAAGATATCTGTAGATGTACCTGCTTTGAGATTTGGGACAGAATATTTCTCCTGGTCTTTACTATGGAAGGCTTAACGATCAATAAATGTCAGCTTGTTTCTCAGCAGAACTGCGTGCCCTATTTTTGTAGCTGCAAAGATATAAACCTAAAAGGGTTAAAGTGGTTTCAGAGGTTCCCAACAGACACCCAAAACATGGGTGAAAGCAAAGACAGAATTAGGGAGCCTTCGTGTAATTTGCTATATGAAAGGCAAGTGGCATTTTCTTGAGATTCTGGAAACATCAAAATGTGTCCTTGCCAGATAGTCTGAAATTCTATTTCAGATTCAAAGCCTCTTGAAGTCAGGAGGCTTTATTCCATTTCATTTGTGGGATTTTTGACCAGGTTATGAATATTTTGTGATTAGGCTATATTTTCCCTAGAGAAAAAGAAAATTTTCCTATTAACTAGGAAGGGATGTTTAATGCAGACAAAGCTGTTTTATGTCTTTGTGCTAATAGTATATAGTATATCCACAAATTCACCTTTGAACCCTGCTCTCCTGTATGCTGTGTCATTATTTTGTATGTTAAGATGATCCCTGCCCAAAGCCTAAACCACATTCTGCGTTGCTTGGAAATAACAGGTACTGGAATCAATTTTGACAGATAGAGGTCATCATAGGGCATGCATTATGCATGTTCTTAGCAAAAAATAACATTTTTGAATCTCTGCATGAAGCTCTGAGGGTCATTCAGTGCCACTCATAAATACAGAGCTGTAGTAAGGAATACAAGTACTTTATATGGTTTTTTTGTTTGTTTGTTTGTTTCATGTGTATACTGGGTATTCTAACTTACTATGTACTATGTTAATTTAAAATGTAGCCTCCTTCTTTGACTCATAATTATGAGATGAAATACTCAAATGCATGGTATGGTTTATAAAAGGGTTTATTTTTCTGTAAAGTAGACAAATTGGTACTTTGTAAATCTTGACTCTACCTTGCTTTCTGTTTTTCTCATGAGCTACAATTTAGATCATCAATTTTTGTTAGTTCTGTGACCCAGAGCTTGATTATGAAGGCTGTTCTTGGAATCTGGGGATTTTTTTTCCTGGTTTTCAAGTGAAGTGAATTTCAGCTATTAATTGGTGTAATAAATGGATAAGTTTGCTTTTTTATTTCAAGGCTGGAAACTGCCAGGCTCTTTTGTATCTCTAAATTAGAAAGTTTCCCAGTAAAAACTTTGTCATGTGGAAATCTGACTTCGTGGAAGCCAATGGGATTTGTAGCATTAATGATAATAATGCATGGATGAAATCCTGACCTTGTCCTTTGTGTTGGAATTTTACCTGCTTTTGAACATGTGAATGAGTAATATTTTTGTGCTAGATGTGTTTCCACAAGTTTTCTGCAATTGTCAGATACTGTTAGTGCTGCATCTATGTACCTTGCAATGACAGTGTCTTTAATGCTTATTGTATTTCACGCTTCAGTCATTAATGTGTAGTGGTTCTATACTGTTTCTGTCACAAATAATCCATAATTATTCTCTAAAACACTTCAGGTTTCTGTAGCATACCACTTTTTCTTGTATGCATTATTATATTACAGCAAGCACTCAGGATTCTTAATGATTAAATTTGTTGCGAATCCATGTGCCAATTAAAAATGAAATGTCAAGATAGACAAGGAAAATATTCTAGATCTTGTCTGTCTGAACTTCTGTAAAGCAGTTGGTATACTGCCTCAGAGGAATTGATCTGTTATGAGAGGAAGCTGAAAGAACTTGGCTCGTTTAGCCTAGCAAAATGAAGGTTAATAGGGGTATGATTGCTCTCTTTAACTGTAGTATGAAAATAAATGCAGGCAAGGAAAAGAACTATGCAAGCTGCTGCCTCTGTCTGGATGGATATAAGTTGGCTATGAACTAATTTACACTGAAAAGCAGAAGATTCTTGTTGTGGTTTAACCCCAGCCAGGAACTAAGCACTAAAGTGAGAACTTATGAGTTAAGACACTCTAACAAGTAAAGCAAAAGCTGCACCCACAAGTAAAGCAAAAGATGGAATTCATTCACCGCTTTGCCTGGTCTGGCGCATGTTCAACCATCCTAAGGAAAGCAGGACTCCATGTGTAACAGTGACTTTGAAAGACAAATGCCATGACTGCAAAAGTCCCTCCTTCCTCCTTCTTCACCCCATTTTATATACTGAGCACGGTGTCATACGGTATGGCTTATCCCTTTGGTCAGTTGGGGCCAGCTGTCCCAGCTGTGTCCCCTCCCAACTTCTTGTGCACCCCCAGCCTACTGGCAGGGTGGTAAAAGAAGAAAAGGCCTTGACACTGTGCAAGCAAACCCTGTTTTCAACACAAATTCAAACCATAGGTAGCCTCCTACTACCTACTGTGAAGAAACTTAACTCTGTCCCAGCCAAAGCCAGCACAGTTCTAAATGCTCAGAGAACTGAGTTTTAAAAAGAACAGTAGGAGCAAATGAGTTTAAGGATAAGGTTGCTAAACAACTGACAGATTGTTTGAGGTGGTTCCTGTGTTAGCAATGGATAGGACTTGATCCTTCTCACCCTATTGTACTCTGTATATGTTAGGACATGAAGGTTGACCAGTTTCCATCCAATTAAATGTACACCAGCTCAGTGTTAATCTGCTAAACTCTTTCTGAGCTGCTATAATCAAATCAGTAATTGATGGTGAAAAGGAAGTTAGGTATTGTGTTTGGACCTCTTTGAACTTTACCTCAATTTATTAACTTTTCCTTGTTTCTTCCATGCTTGATGGCGATATAAGGGAAGTTCTGTGACAAGAACACTTACCTATGAAAAATTTAGCTATTCCAGAATAGTATTGTGCTTGTTTTCTGATTGACTGATTCAAAGATTTCATTTAGTCTTTTGTTTCAGAAAAACTGCCTTTTTTTTTTTTTTTTAAAGTTTAGATCATATAACAGGGACAGGTTCTTTTGATATTTTCATACAACAAGTAAAACACAATAGTTGTGCACTCTCTGCTGTTGTATCCTTGATCAATACAGGCTGTCTGTGCATGTCTGGTATTGCTGATACTGAAATGAATATTTTTCTTAGTGACTCAAGCTCTCTTGTTGTTAGAGAATTTATCTTCAGTTATGTTACTTTGAGGTGGAAAGTGCTTTTCAGAATCTGAGTAAAATCTAACATGTGCTAAAATAATTAGCACAAAAAAGCAATTCCCCTTGTTTCTACATGTATTTTTTATCAGTGGTCTTGAAGATAGCATGCAGTATCATGAAAATAATACAGAATAACATTGCAATATCATTGGTTAGTGTATTGTTGCAATGTATTGGAATCCTAGCCATGTATCCCTGTTATTCCAGATGCCGGTTTGTGTAAGTCTGGTGGTCGTGCATGTGCACTGTGCTAGGGAGTGTGTATTCACAGCAACACTGAGCACAAAGAACTCCTAAGTAGGCCAAAGGAAACAATTGTGTAAAACTATGTAGTAAAATTACAGTGGAAAAATAAGATTTGTTGGTCACTATAGTAGAGACCAGCTGTAGCAAAGAAACACTGTCGTTGCCACAGTTTCTGGAGGCATTACAATAAACAAGTTTTAAGGAGGGATCCGAAGCAAGTCAATAAACTCCATTAAGGCTAAGGCTGTAACCCCAAAGCCTATTTAAATGAATAGGATTATTTCTAGTGATGTCAAGAGGTGTTAGATCAAAGCTTCCAACACAAATCTGCCAAGGTAATTTTATTGTCAAAATTGCTGTCAGGTTTTACAGAATTAAGCATACTGAATTATACACAACTATTCTAGGCATGATATGTTTTAACAGGATTAATTCTCTGTTACCTTTAGAATAATTCTGCTGGTTGACACAGCACAATTTTTTTCCCATATTCTCTTGACCTGGTTTTTGGAGATGCCAATAATCATAATTACCAGTGGAATAGAAATAAAATGTGCTGATATTCATGTTTATAATTAATAATTTCAGCAGTGAGGTATCTTAAAAAGACTGCCAGGATTTGCATTCAGAAGTACATGAGTATTTCTTGAGCATCTTCTGATAAGATCAATATGAGGGTGGGGTTTTAAGTAAATTATATCTGCACACTGAAAATGTTGCAAACTAAATCCCCCAATACAAGGTTTCATGTTCTGACTTCCAAGTATGCCTCTAAGATGAGTGCATGCTTACAGTTTGTTCATCACATATGCAGAACTGTCATGTATATTGTGGTAAGGGAGTTTCCTTGCATTAGGACACGGTCATCAGCTCTGAGAAGACACTCGTATGCAGCATTGCTTCTATTTGCCATGCGGTGCATGAAGCATTTCTTGATGCTGGATCAGTACTTGAAAGCATGACAGCCTTCAGCTGAGAAACAAAGCAAGGCCTAGTATTTGCCTAAGTGGAATAATGGCTTACTAATAATTAGGTGCTCATTTCAAGTATGCCAGATAACTTGCAGAAATAGTAAAACTTATGCTGTCATTTGGGTTGAGTAACGTTAAGAGCTGGTATTACTTTGCCTAATGTTTCATCAGCACTTGGGATTAGTATTTATTCATTAATACAGAGAGTTGTAATTATTGAAGGTGATCTCTTTCATGTTTTGTACAATTTAGAGATGATCATGGTTATTTGTGTTTATTGCCTCCTAAATTACAGTAGTGATCTTGCAACAGAAGTAGGTCTTTTGTGGGCCTACTGATCCTTTGTTTTAGAATTAAGTTAATCATGACCCTCCAGCAATAAACATGTTAAATATGGCAGCCCAGCAACCTTGACTTTTCATGCTTTCACTCCTGCCTGTATTTATTAAAACACACTCTTACAAAAACCTTACTTAACCAAAAACTTTCTGGCTAAGATTTTGAATTGATATGCTCGCTCAATGACAGTCATTTGAACATCCCATGATCGGTTAAAGAGTCTCCATAGGCATGAAATCAACTTTAGCCCAAGAAGAAAGAAGGACAAAGATGTTTTTCCAAAGTATTGTTTTCTTTTAGGTTGTGCAGGGTATTGTACTAAGTACTAGTGCCTTAGTCGTGTACCTGTAAAGGGCATAGCGTTTCTTTGCTCGATTGCTTTTGTGGTCTTCAGATTTGATCAGTTGTCACGAAGTAAAAATAAATTTGGGCTTATGTTTGGTCTGTTTCTTTTCTTTTTGTGTGTGTGTGTTTGTTCAGGTTTACCAAAAATGCAAGTAATTCGAAACTACAATGGAATACCACAGCCAGCAGCACAAGATGGTCCACCGTTGCATATCCAGATTGGGGACACTATTGAACTACTTAAAGGAGATGCACATAGCTTATTTTGGCAGGTAATGTATCATCTAGCAAATGGCTATATTCTGTTAGTCCAGGTATTAATTTCCTGTTGATATATTGCTCTTGTAATTTTTTTATTTTTGAACAACAACAAAAAAATCTGTTTATCCAAATCAGTGTCTAATTACGACTATTTTTACTTTTAAATTGCCAGTAGTTCCTATGTGGTGTAAAGCTTCATTCTTGTAGCCTTACAGTAAAAGCCCCAGTAGTAAATCTGCAAGAACATGACGTTGGTGGCAGTCCTTCTAGTGAAATTGTGCAAGTTAAGGAGAATGTTTGGCATAAACAGCAAATTCCTGGGAATTTTCAGTCTCTAACATAGCAGAACTAAAAGCTACGTTGAAAAAGCCCAGTTAACGAATATTAGATTTATAAGGGAGAGAAACAGCTCTGCAAAATAGAACTACACCTAAACTTCTTGATGTCCTCTCAAGTCAGTTAAGGATAGGATTTTAATGTACATGGGAAAAGTATATTCTATTGATGGCAAAATTTGCTGTCACATGATTCATGTTACTATTTCTGTTACTGAAATTTCTGCTTAATTGAGAACTATAAACTTTGAAAATGCTGACTTGCATTCACTTTAACTATAAATGCATTAAAGTGTGTCTCATTTTTCTTGATTGCTTTCTTAATTGTTTGTATTATTGCATAAATGGAAATAGAGCTAAATAGAAGAACTTTCAGGATATTAATAGAAGAACAACAACTGTGAAGCATCTGTCATCTTGAATTGTTGTTCCTGTGTTTGTCTTCATGATTTTCTTTTTTCTTTGAGGCTGTAATAAGTTAATGAATATAATATAAAAACTGCTTGCTCTGAGCTAGGTCATACTTTTTCTTGTTTGTTTTGGTTTTTGTTTTTTGGGCTACAGTTAGAATTAAATCTTCTCCAAACTCTTCAGGTTTGGATCAGTGAACTCCTCCTATGTCACTGTATCATTCTGAACAACATTTAATCAGGGGAATAATAAACAATAGAATTGCTGTATCTATTGAAAAATATGAAAATAGGTGTAACCCAACCACCTCTCCCCCTCCCAGAAACCCCTCCAAATCAAAAGAAAAAAATCAACTCTGCCCCAACCCCCCCCAACCTGTAATTTAGCAGATCATGGATGTTTCTCATCACTAGAAATAATTTTTTTCGAATGCTGATTGACAGAGTTTGGCCTATATAGTTTTGTGTGTAGGACTTGGTTTTGCAAGATCTAGTGTTCTGATCTGGAGAAGCATTTAAGCCTGCTCTTGACTTGGGACTGGCTAGAAGGTAATCATCTGACTAATACAATTAGTACAAGCCTGAATTATTGGCACCTTGTGGGACTGATTCTATGGCCGTGTTCATACCCATCCATCAACTCAATCTACTGGAAATTGTCTTAATTGTTCTTTGTGATTATCATGCTGAAGAATTTAGCTAGAATCTCCCTGTGTTTAACTAGCAGAAACCAGAGAGTGTGTGAGGCTTTTTCCCCAGAAGCTTTAGTAATAGATTTGAATCCTAATGGAAATGGTCATTTCCATTAGCATCATTCGGGAATACTTTTTTTCCCTGTCTTGTCACAGGCTGCTTAATGCAGATTTCTCTAAGTCTTTTAATGACATCTATATTTTAAAATGCATATTAAAAAAACCCCCAAAACCTGCAGAATGCAATTTGTATTAAAATCTGAAATTATTCAAGAGGCCTTTTAGAGTAATTTACAGCTGACCTGCAAGTCTTATATTACAATGGGTTTTTAACTTGTCCATTGCTCAGTTTAGAAATTGAAGTGGTTGTAATAGATACGTATGTGTGGTTTAGGTATAATTTTTCCACTCTTTACAGCTCATCAAATAAACAACAGAGGTTACTAAGCAATACTTATGCTATTGCTGAAGTGCGGTCAGACATGTTTTGATAGATGTTAATATGTTTTATTCAGTGGCTGGTCTTATTGAGTGTGATGCCCCTTGCTATTCAGGTAGGATTAGTATTGAAAATAAGTATCACTTAGATGGCAGACTGTTTCACAGAGCTCTGCTTAAAAGTCAAGTCTATACTTCAGAGGGATTCGTGGTTCAGGAGTAAATGGAATATAGAGATGCAAAGGGTAACCTGTATTCAAGCAGGGTCAAAGGGGGCAAGGAGCTGAAGGGGCTGAACACAGGTTCAAATCTGAAAGACTGTCACTGGTTTGCACATAATTTTCTTTCAAATGTCATTGCTATGAAACATATTGAGCTTAAATGCTGCCTACCTGCTTTCCTGTCTCCTCTGCCTCCCTTGCACTTCTCTGTATATTTGGCGAAGATGGCAGTTGCTGTGTGTGATAAATTGCACAGTGATCTCCCTAGGAAAATGATGCACTCATTTATTGGGCTTAGAGTAGCACCAATCAAAGAATGTTTTCATTTTTTTGTAAACCTTTTATTAATTTTTTTAGATTCAGCTCCACCCTATTTGAATTGGCTGAACTCTGTTTTGTGTGTTAGGGTACAATAACGTACTTAGTGTTACGGAAACAAAATGAACTAAAATCCTGAAGAAATTCCGTGTCTGTTTATGAAGATTTTTCCCTTTTTAATTTTTTTTGTGTTGTAGCTATGCCACCAAAAATAAAAAAGAAATACAATTTTCAAGAATTTAATGCTTGTACTCATGCTTACTTTCATTGCCAAATGCTGAGAGTATATGGTGTTTACAGTCAGTATATTAAATTCAATGGAGGGAAGGCATTTTTGTGCCTTTAAAAATCTGCTAAATGAAAACATTTGTTTACCAAAATACACATTTTGCTGCCCTCAATTTATGTATCTGTGTTTAGAAATTTTAGCTACGTGCTCTGTTCTGCCATGAAACATGTAATTTGCTTGGTCAGAGCCGAATATTTACTAGGACTAGAAAGGTATTTTTATTTTCTTATTCTGTCTGGCTGAGGAGATGTTCTCTGGTTGATGTTGAATTGTGAATTGCTGAGGCATGGATCTGTGATGATCAGGTCATTTTTGGTGAAAATTGGTGGTCCTGCAACTTTGAGGGCAGCAGTTGTGTTGCATAAATGGCTCAGTTTAGGCCATTTCTGCAGCTGGTCTCCCAGTTGTGTGGGTGGATCTATAGCATGTGGTGAGTATATCATAGACAGAGAGTTAATCTCTAATTCTGTTGGTATGCTTATGCCCACCTGATTTCCAGTGGTTTACATCACTTACGGAAACACTTAAATTTTAGTGTCTGAGTTGGCTGTTGGATTACTAACCTTAAATTCCCACTGCAGTTGTCTTGATCTGTCGGGTGCTGCGAGTGCCACACATCATTTTGGGGATCTGTAATGTTGCAATGGGGCAGCTTTCTCTAGATTGCCAACTGAGGAGGAAGTAACTTGAAAGGAGATAATTAACATTAATGAAGATAACAGACAGTGGCAGACATTGACAGAATTGGGAATCACATCCCAGTCTCTGAGCTCTGTTCTTCCTCTCATCTCTCAGAGCTCTCAGGTCTATCAGCTATAATTGTTACTCAATTATATTAAAAATCCCAACAAAATAACAACAAAACACACACAACTTCTCAACAACACTTTATTAGAAGAGCACTTTATTTTAAAGGCTCTTGGATATACTTATTGTCCTAAAACCCTGTGCACGTATTATTCTTTACTATTAGTCTCCATTCTGTCTCAAAAATTGAAAAATTTGTGAGGTTTTTTTGTTTGTTTTTCTAGGGCAGAAATCTAACAACAGGAGAGCTTGGATTCTTCCCAAGTGATACAGTAAAACCTAGCCCATGTGTAAGTACAATTGTTTAATTCTGTTTGCCACCTTACAGAAAAACTGCCTAGTTCATGCCATTAATAAAGATTAATCCTGCCTTCAGGAAACAGTACTGTTTCTAGTCCTTTTGTGTTTTCATGGTATGTTCAATATTGCTCTTAAAAGAGAGCATTCTTTTGGTTATTGGATGTAAATAGGACATGTCAAGAAAACATGGTTTGATAAGCAGGTTTTACTTTTGGGAATACTAATAAATTAAACTATCTAAAGAGTTTCCAGAGTGTAGATCAAATACATTTTTATGTGAAAGTGCACTTTCTTACTTCCCCAGGAGTAAGGTGAGAATGCTGTGGCTCTAATCTCTTCCCCAGTCACTTTGGGTTAGAGAGAGGGATTACACCCTAAGCAGCAAGTTTAAAAATTGTAAAACTGATATAAAACTTTGAATTCTGACTGCTTGATAAATTTTCTTCTCTCTTTAGATTCTTACCTGCCTTTATTTCACACAAGAATGCTGTCAGTCTAGAAAAGTTTGGAAAAGCAATAAGAAAAATTGTTTTATGATATCTACTCAACAGTTTTGTTGAGTAGATATGAAGATGCATTAATATACTAAATGTGATATGAAGATGCATTAATATACTAAACACTTGCTCCTTCTCTGCCCTCTGTAACACTATTCATGAGATTATTGTAGGTTCCTTTGTTGAGATTAATTGATGAAAACCCATAAACCCAGTAACGAATCATATTTTTGAAAGCAGTTTTCACTTAGTTTGATTCCCAACAATTTGACTTATTAATAGAATTGCTTTTGTTGCAGCAATCAAGATATGCCACTTAAGTGACTTATAAGTAGGTGGAATCAGCTGCTAGTAGCTGCATTTTGATGTGGCTTTAGGGCTTATATTGTGCCTTATTTTCCAGAACAAATATCCATGTGATCCTAAAGGATATAAATACATTAGCATATTATGGGATATCTTTAGTACCCCATATTTCTAGAATTTTGTTTGAAGAGGGATGCACAGAATATTTGTAGGTGCAAGTTGTGTTAGATTGGGTGAGAGAACAAATCTGAAATAAAGATGAAAATGCTATGTGAAGTCAACTTTCATCCTTCCACTCTTTGTTTATTATTAAATTTATGGATTTTGCACCCCTGGCTTGTTCAAGTGGTGAATTTGCAATTCCATGGTGTCACTGTCCTGTTACTTCTTGGGGTGAGCAACTGTAGCAATGTTTCAGGAGTCACCCCTATACTTCAAAGCAGAGGCCCCGGTGTATCCAAAGGTAGGAAAAAACCACTACTGGGGTGCTGTGAAGATTGCTTTCCAGTGGGAAAGCTTTCTGCTAAATGTAAAATATACTGTTTAGAGGAGTATTGAAAATAACACAGTTCTACAGAATGAATAAGTACTATTCATGAAATGTTACCAAGCGGTGTCACGATCAGAACAAAAAGATAAATCGATGCTTCGCCACTGTTAACCTGGAAGGATGAAATATAAACATCTTATTATGATAAATGATGCAGTTAAAGATAGTGAAACATCAATTGGGTTTTAAACATGCTATAACTTTTACTGTTATTATGAACTGTAACAGTCTTTACAGCCATCTGATATAAAAATGCCCAGAAACAGCATAAAATCCGTATATCAGAAGACTTCAGGAATGAATATTGAATGAAAAACTGCTGAGCTCCAGAATATCTATACTCCAGACTTTTCACAGATGTACCTATAAACAATGTTTTCTTTTTACAATAAGTAGTGTATGTCAGCAGACATTTTCTGCACCATATGAATAATTTCTTGTTCTTCCTATCTTTCCTCCATTTTTTAAACTTCTATACAGGCATTGGATATAGAGCACAGTAGGAGCCAAGAGATTCTGCAATAATATTTGATTTTACTCTGTGTTGTGACAGTGAACAACTCTTGTTATATGTGTGTATATATATATATTTGTCCATTCAAAATTTGTGAAAAGGATTACTCATCTATCATTTAACTGCTCTGGAGGATGGACTTAAACCATCTTTGAATTTTTATATCCTTTCCAGCTTATGAGGACTACTTGACAAATTCAGAATATTTAAGAATATCTTACAGCATATCAAGGTTTTTAAGTGCCTAGAAGACCTTGAAATGTGTCATTTGGTTGCTTCACTGAAATATTTCTCATAGGGATTATTTGTCAGCATATCCAGAACCTGTTAATTTTTGCCAGGTCTCACCGTTAGAAGCAGAGATGCCCAAGTAGCACGATCAGTAGCTGTAGGGATATGAAAGAGCCACTGCTGCTGCCAGTGCTAGTCCCTGACTATTTGAGGTCCCCTGCGCTTCCAAGGTGTTCACATGCTACCAGCACTACAAATGCTGCTGTTTGAGAGCCCTTTGTCCACACTTTTTGGGAGTAATGCATATTTCTTTTTTCTCTCTCAAGAACTGGGCTAAATGACTGTGGTAATACCTGGATAGATTCACTGTTGTGCAGGTGGAACACGTGACCCTGGTATCATCACAGAGAACTTCAATGTGTTCCACACTAGTGTCCGCTTTGCTTTGTTGTTTGGAAAAAATTTAAGTTTTGGCCCTGTCCTTTAAAATTCAGGATTTTTCTTGTAAAAATATTGGTTTGAGAGGAATTTAGGTAAGGGATTGGATATTTAATTTGAGAGGCCAATATGTCGAGGGCAGTAAGCAGTGAACTCTGTGGATTTGGTTCATGGAAATGAGTCTTAACAGGGCAGGGATGGAAGTTAGGTCTGAAATAAATTTCAGGTTAGCCAATATCCTATTCTATCACAAGAATCTGAGTAGTTTTGTTTACCCCTGTGGAGAAAGAGAAGTTGGGGGAAGTACTAATTTAATTTCTAGCTAAATTTATTGAAAACTTTGTCATTTCAAAAGTGTTCTGAAGTTCACTAAGAATTTACTTAGTGTGTCTAGTGAAGCATTTGGACTAAGTGCATTATATAACTAGTGTTGGGGCTTCTTAGTATGAAGATGAGAGTCTGAAAATGGTAAAACTGTTAACAATTCTTGTTACAATAATGTGGTGATTTTGCATTCCAGTAACTGTGCTTTTTTGAGGAGATTGCAAGATATGTTAACACAATTGGTTGTAAATATCCTATTCCTCTGTACATTCCCACAGCTCAGGCCGTCTGCTGTCATCTAGATTACAGTATCCTGATGCACTAACTGCATTTTCCTACTGCACCTTTTTCCCATCCAAAAGCTGCCTATTACTAACTCAGCAGTACTTTTAGAATATACTACAGCTTTTGGGAGAGCTTAACGCAAAAATTTTGCATTACTTGACTCTTGCAACTTTAACTCTGGAATACTGTGATTAAATATGCAGGGAGGTTTTGTTTTATTATTTTTTTTTCTTTAGGTATTTTTTATGTTGTTTTTGTGGGGGGTTTTTTGTGTGTTTTGTTTTGTTTGTTTTTGTTTTGTTTGGTTTTTTTTTTAGGGTGGGATTTTGAGGGGTGGGGTTGTCCCATTATTGCAGTTTATTTCAAGTACAGGTCTAGAGACTTGAGATCTTGGTTGATACCTGAGCTCAAGTTAGTGGGAGTTGTAATTGATTGCAATTTCAATCAATTTAAGTTTGTAGGACTTTATAATAATATCTTCCTGAGTCGATCTGTGCTTAGAAGTCTCTGTTGAAAACATTCCATATATCATGAATAAAAAATTGTGAGCAGAATGTTATTGTAATTTCTTCCCTATTAGAGTCCAGAAAATAATAAAACATTCTCTGGTTTTACTGGAAGAAAAAAAAAATCATTTACTTATCTAAGAATATATGACCTTAAGTAGTAAGTCTATGAGATGTATGACAAGCTTTCACTAAAATCAATTTTCACATATTGTAGAGGAGTAGGGTAATACCAAGTTATCATACAGCAGTGGGAGATGGTCAAGGTGAAATGCTGATTTTCATGGGAATTGCTATACTGGGCATTTTGTGCATGAATAAACATTATCTATGCATATGTTTATGTATACATATAGCATCCATTTTGCAAGCTGGTTGCAGTTCACTTAATTTTTTAAATTTAATAATCAAATTACATGCTTCTTAAAATACAGTACAAGAGTAAACCAAGTCAAATACAAATGAATGAGTGACGTCACACAAGATATGGATTATCCTCAGGTTTCTCAGAAGATTAGACTGTATTTCCCACTAGACAGTCTTTCTAAGGCCGTACAATCCTGAATACTTGAAATTATTTTTATATGCCACTGTAAATTGGTTACACTTTTTAATGATTTCCACAATCCGTAACACTGGGCTATTTTGTGTACGAAATCTGAATGTAGGCACTGTCAGAAAAGCTTCCAACAGTTCTATGAAGTAAAAAACCCCAAACTAAACTGTTGCAGAAGAAAAGAGTTAAGCTATTCTGTACTACTTTCAGAATGATATGGGATATTTGTCCTTTATTGTAATTTCTTTTAAGGGAAAGTCTTGCAGTCTAATTAGATCATCTGTTTCTGTTAATTTGTTTCATCTGGATATTGATAGTTAAATCATTGCTGTCTAATTTGTGGTTTTTTAGAAAAAAAAAGCAGCTTCATCCTCATTGCCTTGTATCTTTTGATATCCTAGGTTCCGAAACCAGTAGACTACTCTTCACAACTGTGGTGAGTTGCTTTCTTTTCTTGAAAGAATCTCTGAAAAAAGCAGTCATAGAAATCAAATGTGTTTACTATAGTTTAAATTATATTGGTTTAACCTTTCTAGGCTTCAGAAGGCGACACTGTGTAATGGTTGGGGAAAGCAACCCCATGCATTGCCTAAAAGCATTTCTGATGTAATAAAGTGCTTAATGATTTGACATTTTGCTTACCAGTCTGTAGCTGTACAGCCTCAGTCCCAGAAGTCTGAAATAGAATAATAAGAGATGAGTATAATATGAAGCATGGAAGTATATCTTAGATGTTAAACGAGTAAAGGAAGGAATGATGTTAAATACATCTGGTGTCATGAGTAATTCCGCATTTCCTTTAAAAAAACCCCACCAGCATTAAAACTGTAGAAATACAAGTGGCACTTCGGGGTACGGTTTAAGGGTGTTTATGGCAATACTGGGTTGATAGTTGAATGATCTTGAAGGTCTTTTCCAACCTTGATGATTCTCTGATTCTGTGAAAAGGATGGTGTATCAAGCACTGCTGGTCTGGGGCTTAGTTAGTGTGTGAACTCTTTACTGGATTTCAGCTTGCTTCTTGAAAGGCTGTGGTGATTCTAAGAGAACAGAATAAGCACCACTTGTGTTCTTTCACTGGTTTTATGGGTCTTTTCCAAGACATGAATCTGATTTCCTCTAGCTTGCCAAAAGTGAAATCAGGATCGCATCTAATCAAATAACTGGTTTTCCATAACAAGGCAAACGGAATGTTTCACATTTAAAATTGGTATTTTGAATTAATTTCTCTAATGTTTACTCTATTTATAATTTCATTAGAAGAAAGCACGTCATTGGCATCAATCTTTATCTTCTCAGGATTTGTAATAAATAACTGGTTTTTTGCTTAAATCTCCTTTCTAATTGATGTATTAGGATGACATGGTAGTGGTCTGTGATGATGACTGTGATAGTGACTGCCTTTATATTACTTTGTAAAATGGTAAGATAGGCAAAATTTCCCTGGAAGCTAGGTCACTTTCCCCAATTAACAGTTTAACCTCTAGCTTTGCAAATAGATGTTTGCTGACAGCCTCTCATGACGTCCCACCCAAACCAGCAAGGCAGAGCAAGGACACAAATCTGCTTATGCAGTCAGGCTGCAGAATCAGTGACTTGTTTGTCTTGGCTTTCAACACTGAGCATCACCTTTTTCAAATTTCCATGTATTAGGCTGATTTTTTTTTTTTCTCCTCCTATGGATGTTTAGTCTACTCATTGTACCTCAGTGTTTAGAGGTTACGCATAATCATGAAACCAAATAAAATAGTGTCTTTGTGGAAGTACCAAATTTTTGTGTAGGTCTTTGGTTGAACTAATACACTGCCGGTGGCTGATTCTCCGGCCTGGTACGATAAATGCCACTAGAACTCAGGGAAGTTCAAAGGTTCAGGACCACCGTTGTGTTGTTTCACTTGTACAGACGATTCAGAAAAAAATATTTGGTTTTATGAACTTTTCAAGCCAGTAGTCATTCAGCTTATGCTCAGGCTCAAACACTTTCCTTAGCAGGCGCTGTATTCAACATGTGCAGAACTGCCTTTCTAATTAAGAATTCCCCACCCCCTCACCCCAGCAGTGGAATTTTTTCATGTTTTATTCTTCATTCAGAGGATCTGTAAGCGGTATTCATTTGCAACTGATATATTTTTAGGTCTCCATCATATGTAGAATACTGTGAACTCTGTGTTGTATGTTTGGTAGACCTTTGGAGTTTTGAAAAAAATTATAGGCAGTTTTTATTGTTCTCTGTTACAGGTTTGCAGGAGCAATGGAAAGACTGCAAGCAGAGAGTGAACTTATTAACAGAGTAAATAGCACTTACCTGGTGCGGCACAGGACCAAAGAATCAGGAGAATATGCAATTAGTATTAAGTAAGTGGAAGTGGAATAAGATCTCCTCAAGAAAACTTTCCTGTTTTCATTTACCTCTAGATAATATTTGAGATAAATAAGAAAAATAAACCTACACTTCTATCATAGAAGTATATACAGCCTTTAAGAGAGTCAGTATAGGAAAATTGAAGTTGCTGACAGGAATATCCAGGACTGACAATAGGAAGATAGCAGTGGTTTTCTAATGCTGGTGTATCAAGCGGGCCTACAGAAATGATGGTCTAAGATATTGGATAAGAGTAAGCAGTGTTTGGAGTGTAATGGGATCTGCTGCTCTGATGTGAGTGAGAATGTTTGATTGACTTCAGTGAGAACTTGTCAAAGCCCTTTGCATCTCAGACATTTCAGTAAGATGGTTACTGAATTCTGTGGACGCAAATTATTATGAGTGTCTTATTTGCTCTCATATTGTTTATCAACATGAATACAGAAGCAGGAAATACATGGGAATTCTCTGTTAGAACGAGCAGTTAGTTGTGACTTTTTTCTGATTACAGATTACTTCTATAGCTGTACTTTAATAAATGTATTTGGTTGATTAGATGTCAACTTTATTTTGGCACAGATATACATTTTGTCTCAAGAATTTATTTGTAGGGTGTTATTCGGGCTTGTCCTCAGGTAATTATTGATTGTGTCTGATTAAAAACATTTATATTCATAAGTTATTCATTGCCCACAGGTATAATAATGAAGTGAAGCACATAAAGATTTTAACAAGAGATGGCTTTTTCCACATTGCAGAAAACAGAAAATTTAAAAATTTAATGGTAAGCATTGATTAGATTTTTAGCAATGTGAGATTTTGCATGTACGTGTCGCTGTTAATGAGAGCTGCTTTCGTTTGTGAAATTACAGAAAGCTGTGAGAGTGAGATACTTGAATTGTGTCCACACCTGCTAAGAGGATAAGTTTTTTTATATTTATGATTTTAGCTTGAAGTGATAGTTTTATGTATTTAAAACTACGTATTTATAGTTAAGACTGGACTGTGTCCCTTGCAGTCATGTGGAAGAAAGGAGGGATTGAATCCCATGCATTAACCCTCTGTGGAGTTACACTGACTCTTGAAAGGAGAGTTTGATGTCTTTGAAAATCTTTATATAGTAATGATCCTGAAAATAGATGGTTGAAGGTTCCTTTGCAGCCCAACACATGTACAAATGTACTGCTGAACATAATGGTGCTGGTGCAACTGTGTCAGAGAGCCCAGAAGAATTCAGAAAGGGCTGGTGTTTCTGGTCCTGGTCCACCAGACAAAGCAGAACAGGTAGTGGATGGGGCTGTCTAAACTGCTAATAGCTTAGAAATACATATGGGAAATAGCTCTTTCCCATAAATAAGAGTTTGGTGTTATTACTGATCAGTGAGTTTTGAATGTTTTGTCAGTCATCTTGTACTGGAAAGAAATTCCTTTATTTGAACTTTAATTTGAAAGAATTTCTCAATAGCTCATTTTGCTCAGACAAGACTGATAAACACGGTGTCCGAATAAATTACCTTAGCATGTTTGTAAGATTTTACTGCTTAAGCATTTTCTGATGCATTGTTAAAGGAAGCTCATTCAGCATGTTATATTTAGTGCAATCAATTGGATTAAAACTTATGCTGGAGCCTTCCTGTATGCATATTCAAGTACTCTAAAATGCTGAATAAAAATGAAGGGTAATGCAAAACAAGAGTAGGGAGAAAAGCTTTAAAACCAGGAAGCCTTGAAAATTATTTTCGTTTAACCACTGATACTTTGTAAAACAAGAGCATTCTACAAGCGGTGAAAGATTAAATGATAATCTATGCTTTGCCTGACTTTATTTGAAAGGAGTGCTCATTAGAATGGGAAGAACATACATTTCCTGATGAAGAATGCACCAAGCTGTTTCTGCGCTCTGTCTTCATTTCATACTTAAAAACCAGTAAAGTGTTTAGTGTTAGGGCTGGGGACCCTGAGATCTTATCACTGGTAGCAATAGAAATCATGGTGTTGCTCAGATGCATGAAGGATGTGTTTGCTTGGTCTGCAAACACTGCAAATGATTCATTGGAAACTGGTGAGAACACATAATCACTCTCAGGATCTTGACAAAGCATGTCAGCTGGAGTCACATGCTGCCAGGTATTTTCTTATGGCAGTGATGCAGTTTAATGCACTGGTGCAGGTTTCAAAGTAGAGCTCAATGATCAGAGACAGAAGTAAAGAAAAAAGTTGGAGTAAAAATGAGAAAAAGAATATGCAGTGCAGCACAGAGTTGAGAGAACAAAAGACATTTCTAGTGTAAAGGCCTCATCACTAGCAACTTAGCCTTGCTAACATTCAATTAGAAAAAAAGTGTTTTAGAACACAGTTTTAGGGTGTTATGAAGTCTGCCCTTGAGAGTTAAATAGACAGTGTGGTACTGTAATTACTGTTTGTACATGCTGGGGGACAACTGCTTTGTCCTGGGTAGATGCAAGAGAAAAAGTAAGTGTCTGGAAGAGGAGAGGAACAATAGGAGTCTGAGCAGAAGTGGGAGCAGAAGAGAGACAAAGCCAGCATCCATGGAAACCTTAAGTAGTGATCTGCACTGACAGAGTGTTCTGTACTGCCTTGGAGATAATACAGTAGAAGAGCTCTTGTATGTACTTTTCATAGTATGTTTGAAAAACTTTCACAAGAGTAATTAAAATGGGATGAGTGTGTCAAGCAGTCCAAGGTGTGGTGAAAGGTCAGTTCTGCTGCTGCTGTGAATCATGGTAATATGTCAGACTCTTGAGGAGCCCCATTCATGCTGACAGGGGCTGCTTACCTTTCTTACCTGTTTGTAAGCTTGCTACTGTGATTTTGCAATGAATGTTTTAGAGGCCAATTGTTTTTCAACTGTTTTCATGCAAGAATGGTGTTAAAAACTGAGCTTTTAAAGGTGACTAAATCTTTGTGACCCAAAGTAAATTTTTTTTTCTCAGTTTTGGAAGCATTTCAGTTATTTTGCCAAGAAATAAAATCTGTCCAGTTGGAATGCTTACTATCTTACCAAACAACATAATTCTTACAGAGCTATGCTATGCAAA
The DNA here is from genome assembly GCA_013399855.1 of Oxyruncus cristatus. Taxonomy (NCBI): domain Eukaryota; kingdom Metazoa; phylum Chordata; class Aves; order Passeriformes; family Cotingidae; genus Oxyruncus; species Oxyruncus cristatus. The sequence continues at coordinate 1,041,943 of VXAY01007228.1, read as the reverse complement.
AAGATAACGGAAGTTTTATACGAGTTAGGTTTCTATTTATCTGGAAGTCCTACTTTGAATGCTTGCTTACAAATCACCCTCACTTTGTACTTTGAATGCCAGGATACTTAGTGATGATATGTGACATAAAATTTCGTTGCTGTCATTATAGCTTGTATGATGTGCTGATATCAAACAGCAGAGCCTTTCTGCTTTGCTTTTTCTGGCCTTTCTACTTCCTTGCAGTGCCTGGCAGGTGTGTGATTATGAACTGTTAAAAGCAGGCATAGATTTTGCTTAGCTTTGGCCTCTGCCTTAGGAGCAGTTTCAGAATGTGCAACAGCTCACAGTGTGAAGAGTGAAGTGCTCCAGAGTTCAGAAAATAATCTTCAGACAGTTATCAAGAATTTAGGGCTTATGCATTAGATCTGAGGCTAAACAACTTGAGTAATTTTGTATGGCTGGAATTAAAGTATCACTGATGTAGGCTGTTACAGGCTAGTAGGCTAAGAATTGTGGTAGGGTTTTGTGGGCGTTTTTTATTTGCTTGTCTGTTTTTTGTTTGGTTGAGTTTGTTTGGTGTTTTTTGTTTTGTGTTTTTTTTTTTTTTTTAACTTGAAGGAGATGATTAAACACAGTGTGATTTCCTTCCTTTGACCTAAGCTTGACTTGGTCAGCTTTGAATTTGGAAATCTAAATATAAGTAAGTGGAAAGGAGTGAAGGGTTGACTTGTGCTTGCATTTCTGAAGAGTGAAATTCCACATTTGAAGTATTATAAATCAATTGAAGTACATTTGCTTTGAATTGTCTGGTCACTTTTAATCTTATTCTAGGCTCTGTGTACAAACTGTGTGATATTGACATAACTAGAGCTAATTCAAATGGAAGAGACAATGTCAGGGGTTGAAGATTGCAAAGGAATAACCTGAGCCATGGGCTGTCAGTATTTTGATGGGTGTTGCCTTTTTTAGAGTAGAAACTCAAGTAACTTGTCTTCTTGGCTACATAAACTCTTTGAGCTAGTGTTATATATTTACATACATAAATTTGTGCATGTGTGTATATATATATATGTAAAATATTTCTGTGTGTAACTATGTTTATATATATGCACACGTATAAACACCAGATCAAATTTTTGGATTGGGTACAAGGAGAATGTGAAATGCTGGATTTTGCAGTCAGAGTGCACTGTCTGACACCCATCCACTCTGCCCCCACCCCGAAAATTTCACCTGATCTGTGGATCTGCACATTAAGTTGCTGATGATTTATACACTTATGTGCAAGCCACGTGCATTTCAGATCTGCTACTTACAGAGACATTTGTAGGTAAACATCTCTTATCAGTACAAAAGCAATTCGAGAAAACAAAGGCACTTAACACATCCTTAGAAAGCAGCTGACCTTGCCTTCTGCCTGACTTCAAAAAAAAACAAATACATTCTCAGCCTGGCTTAAAGGAGCAGTAAATGTTGACTTTGATAAAAAGGTTTTACTTAACTGATTTTGGTGAGGGGTTTTTTTTGGTGTTGTTTTTTGTTTTTGGGGTTTGTTATACGTGGCAATGTAAAAGCTGTCAATTTTTAGGGTACTTCATTTTTTAAAAAATAAACGTGTACTGTTGGGTGTCGTATTATGGAATAAGGTTACTTGTATAAAACTGTCATTGACTGTACACCAGAATGTTGAAAAGTATGTGCTTTTGGTTCACAATGACATAGTGTTTTTCCTTTCTGAAAGGAACTCGTGGAATACTATAAGCACCACTCTCTCAAAGAAGGCTTTCGAAGTTTGGATACTACTCTTCAATTTCCATACAAAGAGTCTGAAAACTCGGTGGGACAAAGGAGTAACAGAACAGGTGGCAACGGTGAGGATTATAGATTTTTGTATATTACTTTCTGTCATTTATATCTATCTATATATATGTGTACGTATATACATTAGAAGGACAAGGTACTTGGAGCATCTTCATCTTCCATTTTTGACATATAACCAATTACTGTGGTAATGCTTTTAGCTAGGATTTTTTGAAGCTAAGCAGATTCGGATCTGCCAGGAGATTTATAAACATGTCTAGCAAGTTTGTCTTACTGCCAAACTTAAAATCTCCCTGATATTCAAAAATCTATTAGGCATGCCGGTGAGAGATTAAACTGCATCTTGCCTAATTTCTTCAGACATTTGCATACATGCAGCTACAAGTGTTAATATCTGTGACAATTTCTAATCCTTAAAAAGGGATTTAAATAAATCAGTCTTGTAACATAGCCCTATGAAGTAGCATCTCAGTAATACCAAAAAATTTTCTAAAAAAAAAAAAAAAAAAAAATTTACTATATCATGAACACTTTATGCCTGTTTTTTAACATTAAATATTTTAATATTAAATACAGTCCCATTACTAAGCTTCTGAAAGTTAATGAACTACTGTGTGATGTAAATAGCAACTAAAAAGTTTTGAACTTTAGAAATAAACAGAGAAGGTTTACAATGCATGTGGTATCCTTTTTTTAACCTATTACAATTTAAGTGGAAGTTAGCGTGGTTTTTAGGACATGTACAGGTTCAGTGTTAATGATAGAAAGTACCACATGGCTGGCCTTTAGAAAGTATATAATGTTTCTGTTGAAGAACAAATATTAGATTTGCTGTTCTGCAGGCAATGACTGCAGCTTTGTACTGCAACAGATAATAAGAGGAAAATAAAAATTAATGGGGATTTTAACAATATGAAGGCTGCTGTGAAAGCCCAGCAAGTCCAGTCTAGTCTTTGTGAGGATGGTGATGGGTTTGGTACTTTCATTTACTGTGTTTGTGAGCTTTTGTTTACTTGCCTGCCTCTGTTCATTAAAATTTCTATAACTTTGGAGACTTTCTTCCTCTCCTAAATAAGGATTAGATAAAGATTGAAGATCATTTAGGACAGATGATTGTAAGGAACCAGCGTGTCTCTTTGCGTTTAGTTTACTCTGTCTCTGTCTTCCAGTTCATCTTCCTTCCATTTCTGTTCTCATTCACTGCTTCCCAGGACTTGTGTCAGTTGTCTCCTTTCTATGCTGAACATCTCCATTCTTGGTGAATTTTTCTGTCCTGTCCTTTCTTCTCCCTTTCGCTTGTGGTCTCCCTGTGCTTCTCTTTCTTTTGTTATCTCTTGTGCTTTCCTCATCCCTTGCCTCCTCCACAAAGCATTGAGGCTTTAATTGTTGAGAGGACATGTCCTGCTTCATTTACTTTGCATTTGTTTGAGTTATTTTTGACTGTGAGCAGAACCAGATTGTTTCCTTTTCTTTCTTAGGCCAGTTAGAATGTACCTATACTGTCCACCAATTTACTAGTCTGCGAGAGCGTTAGCTCCATCACTTTGTGCTTGCCAGGATACAGGATTTATGGTGCATCCTCAGTAACCTCAGTCATCATACGAAAGAAAACATCTTTTACATGTTTTTTTAGGCATTATGTGGAAGAGCAAGAGAAATGACTGTGATGGGCTCTCATTTTAGTCAGAGGGAGGAGGAAGTGCATCTCTGCTACAGTAACTATCAGCCCCTTAATGCTACAAACTATGCTGCTGGAAACTGGCAGTTTTTATTTTAGGCCAAACTGATCTAAAAAACCTCTCAGTTCTCAAACTCCTCATGTGAAATGTAGTAGATTTCCATAATTCTAGCTAGCTAGCCTACCTAGATTGACTCAGAATGACACTTCCATTTAATGGATTTCATAGGTTTCCTTTAAAGTATTAGCATGTCCCTGTGAGTGTGGTGGTTTATATACTGTTTTTGTTTTGTTTGTTTAACCAAAATGTCCATTCTGTGCATCACACTGCTCAGTTTTAAAGTTGTCCTGTTTGGTTTTACCAAGTTGACATTAGAAGAACCTGTATCTAGGCTGTGTGAACCCTGATATGCTGAATTTGGAAAGAAATTGGGGAAACTTGAGGCTGCAGTTTGGTTTAGTAGAGAAGGCAAAGAAGTCATGGGATAGCAGTTGGACATGGAGTTGACTTCACAGCCCTCGCTGAGGATGGCCACACAGATGATTTTCTTGACCTCTTCCACATAATCCCAGTGCAAGAAGAACAGTTGTTGAAAAGGAAGCCAGACAAAGTAGCTGAAGAGAGAAGGGACCCTTTCCCCTTTTATTTCTTTTTTTTTCTCCTCAGTTCTGCAGCTACTCAGCACGAAGCTGAAGGTAGTGAATGTAATGGGCTTTGGCATGTTGAAGCTGATTTTAAGAAGGATTTAGGTTTCAACTTAGCATTTTTGCACTATACTATTCACATGACTCTATCTGGATTTTTTCCATCTGTGGAAAAAGACATCAGCTTCTTATTCAAAACAACTGATCTTCAGGGTATGTAACTGACAGAGTAAGTGGGGAAAGGATTTCTAAAAAACATGAGTTGAACCACTGTAGACTTTGACAGAGTCATAACATTTTCTACTGCCAAAGTCTTTGAGCTGCTGTGAAATTGAATTGCAATACATAATTGACTTTATTTTCCAGATAAGTGTGAGAATGGAGTATGTTAATTTTTTTTTTATGCATTTGTCATGTTTTCATTTACCTATTGGGGGAAAGAAAAACAATTGGCATTTCATTTTACTTGTAATTTCTAATATGAATCATAAGCTATCTTGTAACTTCTTAATTTTTCAGGGACTTTGATTCTGCCTTTAGCATCTACTAGATTTTTAGAATAAAAATCTGTATTTTAGAGAAATAGTTAAATTGGCTTCCCAGTTTTTCGACTTCCTACTTGAATTAGAACTTTGCTTTTTAGTCTCCTGGTTTTGCAGAAGTCACCCATGCTGTTCTGGTATTCATTGTACACTTCTAATGTGGTTGTAAAAGTTGTCTGATATTTACTTTTCTCAATATAGAATTTCAAGTTAATTGGAAAGATTTTTTGGGAAATGCTCCATTCTTTCTTCTTAGTTTTTCAGTCCTAGGTTTTTCTAGACACAGTATGATCAAATTTTATTTTGCTACACAGAAGAATACTAATTCTTACATTAGATTAGAGAGATGATCGACCATTTAATGAAATAAAGGCAAAAATGGAAGAAAGGTGGACATTATTCTATGGAGTAGCTCTTGGCACTTTACTCTCATCTGCTGATGCAGAGCATGATCATATTGAGAAATCTGAGTCTTTATGAAATTTAGATTTTAAAGTAACCTAAGTTATGAAGCCAAGTGCTATTTGAGTGACTATTTTCCATTGTTGACTAGGAATGGGCATATTAACTAGTTAAATCATTCTACTGCTTAAACCATTAACTGTGTAAAAAGTATCTGTTAATAAAGTAAAATAAACCAAATGTCATCCCAACCCTTAAGGAATCAAAAGAATTCGGCCTTTCTGCTTAAAAGCCAACACCAACTCCCTTATCAGCAAAGTTGAAAAATACATCAGTAGAAATCTAGTAGGATTTCCTCACCCACACAGGTTTACTTGTCCAGAATTTCACACATAAAACCAAACCTCCAGTTATTTCAGAGAGAAAAATTAGGATGAGGTATGGTCAGATAGGGACCAGGCACCCCCTAAATACCATCTAACCTGTCTTTATTCCTACATGCTGCTGTTGCACACTCTCATTGTGCTTCTGTAGAAATAAAGGCAGTTATTTGCCTCTAAGAATGGGCACTAGGGTCAAGTGGCCCTTTTGGTTTGTATAATGTATTTCTGCACAGAGCTGTCACCTGGAGTTACTAGCTCCAGTATAAAGAAGTTCCTCAGGTAACCTCTAGCCTTCCCAGGTAATCCATTTATTATCAGAGGTGGAGAAAAGATCATCGCTGTGAAGGATTAGAAGGGAGTTTCCAGAGTGCAAGAGGCCATGGAGCATGTCTCTCTTGTACTACTGTGAGAGCTGCTGTTGGTTTGTGGTGTAGGGTTATTTATTTATTTTTTTAAACAAATGACCCATAGTTTATGAATGTTAAAATACGGTATCAGTCCTGTTTATTTCATGTATGCTTGTGCTTTCATTGTCACAAACATATCTATTGCAATCCAGGTAAGATGCACAAACCTGTGTCGTTACCCCCACCATGGATTCTTGTATAAAACAGCTCCAGTTATCATTCCTGCAAATAGACATTTTGAAGCAAAATTATTTTGTTTCATGTGTAGTCACAAGAACAAATTCAAAGCAGCATCTGTATGTGGTGAATGTAACCCTGCTACATTTTTAAGGAAAACACTTGTTCAGTAATTATAGATATTATTAGTTATGATTTAGGGGCTACATTATCATTTAACTAGTCAAGATGGATGTCCCTTTCCAAATCACTGCTGGGAGCAAAGATCACAACTTTATTAGATGTGCATACTGTATATCTTCAAAAGAAGCACAAAATGTGAGAACAGGTCAAAAAACTGTAATTCTACTTGAAGCAATTCTGGTTCACTTCATCTAATTTTTGTATTTAAAACTACATTGACCCTAGTTCTGTTGACAGTAGAGCAAATGCACCTCTAAGCTTTCATCTGAGGAAGCTGATGTCAGGGCTAGGACGATGTGCTGGTTCTGTCTAGGCCAAACTCAGACTTATTTTGCTTGCTCAAGGGGTTTTTCTCAAGTTAGGGAAAACTGAAAATATGAGCAACACTGGGCCTTGGAGGATGTAGTTTAGCTGTGGAATTCCTACTGATGCTAATGATTATCAGGACAAAATGCGTACTTTTTTCCATGCCATAATATGGGACTCTAGTTCAACTGGGACTTAAACTTAATTTTTAATTAAGGGCGTGTAGTGAGTTTTCCTGGGCTCAAGAGGAATACTTATGTATGCATGAGTTCTCGCTTTTTTAATGTTAAGAAGTGGAGCACACAAAGAATTAAAAATTTTTTTGTTAAATCTGAAGATACTTGTAAGAGTCTGCAGTTACAATTTGCTTCTCTGAAACCTTAAATGAGTGTCTTCTTTCTACTTTACTCTTTGAAAAATGCAAATGTTAAAAATTAAATCATAGATCCAAATTTTCTTGTTATTACAGTCAATTTCCTTGCAGACATCCTTAGTAGGGAACCTTAGTTTCCTTATTATCAATGAATTATATAGTTAAAAAACTATTATTTAAATCTTATGCCAATATTTCAATGCTCTTTTGCTTTTCTCTTTTTCTCTTTTTTTTTTTTCTCTAAGCCCCTTCTTTGTTCTGTGGGTTTTCTTTTGTAACTCCTCCAGACTACAGCTTTGTTCCCCCTTCCTCCACTCCTTTCTGGTCAGGTACTGCTTTATTGCTTTTATATTTCTTCTAAATTTACTTCTGTTGTTTCTGTGTGGAGCAAGTGAGGGAAGGGACGAATCTAATACTTCATTTCTTCTCCAACTCCAAAAACTGAGTTATTACATGTTATTCTTGGAGTGCAACAAAAATCAAACTCTTGAATTTTTGAATTATTATTGCTTATTAAAATAAGCAGTTTGAATAGGTGTTTCAAAGATCAATAGTTGCAGCAGATTCTATCAATGGCCCCTTGATTGCTAATTTGCCATGTAGTTGAAATCTATGAGCTCTGTATTTTTAATGTATTTGTTCAAATGCACAAACATGAAAATTTCACTAGGTAAATAATATATTCGTCCCATCCCTGCAGCAAACCATACTGTAGTAGCATCTTAGAATACAGTAGTTTTTTTTTTTTTTTTAGAGAATGCTTTCTTTAAATTCTGCATTAACATCGTTAATTAATTTTGCCCATCTGTTTTCTAGATATTGTTTTCTTTATTCTCATTTAACCATCTCTGGCTTTAATAGATGCAATCATTTTAGACCAAGAGACTGCGTAAAAATGCCAGAAGTTGTAGCAGTGGTAGCCTCAATGAGTGCATCAGTGCTGCTATGACTTGCTCTGATCTCTAAGATTAATCTGCAAAGGGTGAACTGCATGGCTGGACAATTTCAGAAGAATTTTACTAGTAGGAAGGTGAATGCCTTTGAGGAGCATATGGAAGGAGGTACTAATGTGGAGAATGCAGCCTTTACTCACGTTACATTGGCCTACCTTTGTTGCAGGGGGTGGAAGACACTGCTTAGGTTGTACAAATCGGGATTGGGGCTGGTTTTTGTGCTAAGGGAAAGGGAGGTGTCCTGAATGTACCGGAGCAGATTAGCCATCAAGATCTGAGTAGGCAGTATCTTTTACACCTGCCCCACAGAGGTCGTCCAAATTGCTTAGTGTTTTGAGATGGATTCTTAGGGCTTTCCGTAGTTTCTAGAGGGAAAAAGGATGGAGGTGGCAGCTCAGTTGTAGAATGGCAAGTGTGCTTACTTGTTCTGAGAGCGTCTCTGATGACTGTCTTTTCATTCACACCAGGGATTTCACTCTCCATGTCTTACACTGCTCTTGGGTGCTTTTCCCCTTGGTTGTTCCCTGTTTTGGAGTCAGTTTCTTCCATTTCTGTCTCCTTACATATAGATTTTTCTGGGGCAGATACTTTTACTTGCTTTAAGTAATCACAACATTGACTGAGAATCCAAGCTATGAGGCATTCTTCCAGTTGACAATTATTTTTGTAAAGGGAGACATCTCCCTAGAAAAGGTGAGTAAAAAGCTATTTTGGTGTAGCTGTTTACCCTGTAGTCATGACACTCAGCTGGACTGTCTGAAGCACTCACCTGATTTGAAACAGAGAACACAAAGGAGTTAAGTTTTAGCTCTTCGTTAAAGGGAGATACTGTGAGTTTATCCTTTTGGGTGAGGATAGGAGATGACATCTTGCATTCAGCTGCCCAGTATTACTGAAACGGGTATCTGGACCATGAAAATAAATGCTGAAATGGCCCACAGTGATAGAACAACATCAAGGCTCAGGCCTATCACACATTCACATATATTCCCATATGTGGTTTCAACAAATTATAATTACATTCATTTTATTAATATGAAAAACTACTTTATTGGAAAATTCTGTAGTAACTGTGAGTAAAGATTCAATGTCCTGCATTTTGCAATATGCTAGGTATACAAGTACAAAATATTAAAGGAAAATACTGATCTGCAATTCTTAATTAAGGTTATCTGCCTGATTGAGTGGGATTTCATATTCTGATTGATAAGCTACACTGCTTATCATCTTCTTAAAACATCTTTTTTAAAATAGCCCAATAATGTGCTTACATTAAAAAGAACAAATACTTATTTCTTGATATTACAGGTTTTTTTTTTTTTCCAAAAGTACCTTCAGAGCTGGCTCAGTTCAGCTGCCGTGGAAGTTGGTAGCAGAGAGGAAGGGTTAAGCTGCCTCCTGAACACTACTGGAGGTGCTGCCTGTGCCTGTGTAATAGAACTGAGGTTTGGACAAAGAGGGCAAGTAAATGTCCTACTTCAAGGAGCATGGAAACCAATACACCAGAGCAACCCTTAGGGCACATGGCTGCAGACTTATGAGGAGGCCATACCACGAGGAGAGAGAAACAACTTCTCAGGCTTTAATAATAGTACCTTGACCTTTGTGAGCTAGACCAGCCTGCTGTTATCACATGGAGCCTCTTTTGTTTGCACCCTAAATCCTTCATCAGTGGCTCAAACTAGTATTGAAATTCATTTGCAGCACATCTATCTCACTGTTAATGTCCAACATTGTAAATCAAAGCTGATTATAGTTCCCTGTCATCATCTTTTTCTGTTTGCAGAAGGAGAGGCTAAATTAAGTAAAAGTGAATTTTTCTCATTCACACATACTTTTTATTAACTTCGTTTGGATTTCTCATTTTATTTCCAGTTAATTCTCTGACTATCTCCCTCCTAATACACAATGTTTGTTTATTTTTGCTTTCTCAATAGTTTCTTTTCTAATTTATCACTTTCTCTTTCCCCCCACTCCTTAGTTTCTCATTCACATTCATTTACCGGTTGGACCCTTTGTTTCCATCGATCTCTGCTGTTAATCCCATTCTCTCTCTCCTCATTTTCCCTGTAGCTATCCTCTTTCTGTCCTTCACTCAGTGTTTCTTCTTTCCCCCATCAGTGCAGATGTCCTTTCCATGTGCTGTCTTTCCCCAAGTTTTACTTATCCTGGGACAGCACTAATTGGGAATTCAGGGCTCATAGTCTCTACTCAAGTTGTTTTTGTGACTGTGTCACCAGAGAGATATGGTTAATGCTTTTCCCAAAATTAGCACTGTCATTTTCCTGTATTCCATCACTCATCTGGCTTCCTTTTATATATTTCCTATCCTGAGCATCACTTTTATTTGAAAATATGGATGTTGGATTCTAAATTAATCTAAATTCTGCTACTTTCTGCCTCAAGACTTTTGAAGATATATGGTTTTGATTTCTCTTGCTTCTTTCTCCTTTTCCTTTCTGGCTTTGCAACTTGAAAAAGAGTTAAAAGTCCTCATTTCCCCCAGATGTGCCCCTCTTCCTTCTTTCTCTATCCTAATTTTCCTCAGTATCTTCCCTCTTTATTATTCTTCTATGCATTGCTTCCCTCCTTACTTCTTTTCTTCTGTGTTTCCCCAAATTTGTTCATCTTTGCTTCATGTAATCTTTTTCCTTGCCCCTTTATCTCCTTTCTAGAGTTAGAAATTATACCCTGCTCCCCAGAGTTACTTCTTTCATCCTGCAGTGGTTCTCCAAATCTGCCAGTGGTATTGCTGCACACCTATCAGTTGTTACTTCACTTACGATCAGTAACTGCTCCGTATTTTTAATTTCTCCAAAACAATTGCTGCCTATGATGTGCTCTTGCCCTGTAAAATTGATTACTGCAATGCTAGTAGATAAGGTATAGGACATTACATTCATGTCAGGATCTAAACAAGTAGTGTCTACATCTGACGTGCTCAGAGGGGAAAAAAAGTATGTCTGAACTTTAGTGTACTTAATGTATCACCTAGATTTTTACAACATCAATACAAGCAATAAATTGAGAGGCTGATTTCCTTTTATATGGCATCCTTTACGTAATTTATCAAGTATCTGATAAGCATACTCTGCATGAGCAGTCAGGAATGTTGGACTAAACTTCAGTGACAGAATATAAAAGAGGGGATAATCTGTTGTCAAAACAGTTTTTTTAGGCATTCCATTTTTATGATGTGTCTAATAATATTTTAAACATAGTGTTTTTGTTGCTACTGTAAAATAAGTTGCTTGTATTGTCTCTGTAAGCTAAAAATATTTGAACATACAATGATTTTCAGATATTTAATACTATTATGTAAAAGCCTATATACCTATTGCCTGGTGGGGTCAGAAGAAATCTGAAACACAAGCAGAGCTGAAACTGTCAAGTTTCAACATTTACCATGTTTTGTGTTCCTGATTTAAATTAAAGGCAACTAGCTATGAATTTTTAGTGTTATATCGGTGGAGGCATTGCTAAAACTAGAATCTTAATGGTATTTCCTAATGAAGATTGGGCATTTCTAACAAGTTTGAAAGGGTGCTGAGAAAACAGCTAATTCTATTTACATTATATCAAGTCATCCACATGATGATCATATGAATTCTTCTGAAATCTTTTCAGTAGGAAGCTTGCTTGTGCTGATGAAGTCCTATCTACAGTGACTTACAAAGGAAAACAGTGGCATAAATAGAAAAAAAAAAAAATCCAAAACCCCATTTTTTCCAAATAATCCAAATACAAAATGCACTAGAGTAGTGGATGTTCCTTCTAAACTGCTCAAGTCAAAGGCCTTTATCTGTTAGGTGCCATGCTCACTGTCCTCTCCTTGTCCTCACCCTGGAAATGTTGAGGATTTCTTTTGCAAGTTTGAGCGTTCTACATCAGGGTTAAAAGCATAATTTCCTGTAAAACTATTTGGGAGAAGGGGTTGTTTTTTGAAATGAGGCTTTTTGAACCTTTGCTTTTTAAAAATATCTAACAGCTTTTTATTACTTAAAATGTCAGGGCTTTATGTTGGCAAAATTCTTCTATATATTGATGTGTCTTAAAAATTTTAAAGTATTAATTTCACTGAATCTTAATTTTATAGAACAAATTCATTGGTGATTCACAGAATAAACTCCTGAAAAGAGTAGATTTGCATCAGTCGATATTCATGCAGATTGTGACAAATGATCCGTGGAAATTTCCTGTGGAAAGTCTGTACTTTTTTGCTCATGCTAATGTTAGCTTCCAATTTTAAGTGCATTAATATTTAACTTGGGAGTTGTTTTTGAAAGAACAGCACCTTATTCTGTTTGTTTTGCTTCATTAGAGGTCTAAAGTTAAATCAACTGTAAATGCTAATAATTCTTTTGGAAAGAAACTAGTGACCTGTAAAATATGTTGATGTATGTAACTGGCAGCAAGTTTTATTATGAAGCACAAGAATACAATAACTGCAAATGTATTTAGCAGTTTCAGGGTGGGGGATGTTTTATTTAGTTTATCTAGTTTGATGTTTTTTCTAAGAATAAAGAGGACTTGTAAGAAAAATCACAAAATCCCTTCATCTTGTACACCATCCATGTTTAAATCTTCTTGTTTTTCGTAGTGCAGATGTTTGCATAAAAAGAATGCCAGTGTATGTTGTTGTGAAACCATTGTTTTATACTTTGCAGTATTTTTATTTACATTAGCTTGGTAGCCTTCAATTAACAAACCGTAATAATGTCACTGTCTGCTTCATTTCAGTGCTGAGCCCGAAGGTGATAGGCATTGCCATAGCCAGGTATGACTTCTGTGCACGAGACATGAGAGAACTGTCCTTGCTGAAAGGGGATGTTGTAAAAATTTACACAAAGATGAGTGCCAATGGCTGGTGGAGAGGTGAAGTAAATGGAAGGGTAAGACTATATTTTTTTTTTTCTTTTCCTGGGTCTGATTTCACTGACAGGGATTTTGTAAAACAAATAAGACTTGTTCCTACAGGATAAACCTTCTTTATGTATTTGAATTCACAAGATGCAACATGTTCTCATCTTTGTTTCGTAAGAGCCAGGTAGCTTTCCCAGAATCTAAATTAATTGGTTATTTAATGTGACCTACCAGGCTGAACATTTGGGCAAGATTATACGGTTGGAAAATAACCAGGATTAATAGCACTGCTACAGTTGACCTTTCTTGAACCGTTTTGCACACGTATTTGGGGTCAAAAGCTCCGGTTCCGGGTGCTGTGGAAATCTCTTTAGCACTTAACACAGAATGATTTCCCACATCTTTCTGCCAGACCACAATGCAGTGGGCTCAACGACCTTTTTTTATAGGAGTCTCCAGCTTTGATCTCTAAAGATGTGGCTCATATGAAGTGGCATACTTAGCAGAGATTTTTACCAAGTCATTTTACACTGCACTCAGACCTGCATGGAAGTGAAGTTTCAGTTTTGACCTATAGAGGGTTTATTGTTTCAATCTGAGTTTATTGCTTTTTAATGCAGATTAGTCAGAAGTATTTGAGCCTGTTGATTCCATGTGTAAAGAGCTGAGATGCAGGGTCAAGGAATGAGGTGGAAGGAAGTTGATTGTTCACAAGCTGGAAATGATAGTTGCAAGTTCAGTTGAAGTGGATGTCCACGTTTACTGCTTTATGAAAGTTGGAGAACTTTTTTTTTTTTATTTAACGTACATGAGCTTGGTTATGATCTTAAAATGAAATGGACAATTAGACAAGAAGAAATAAGGAAGCAGAAGAAATAGTGATAATCCTATATCCATTTTACATGTGGAGGAAGCTGAACCACTCATTCTAGTGCAACTGCCCACATTCTAAAGGATGCCCTGTTACATGCTAGCATTCTTTCTCGTAGCTGTCATAGCCTGGACTTGAGATCATAAACTCACGCCTGGAGATATTTTGGCAGGGTAGTCTAAAAGAAAATTTATGCGGTTATTCTTTCTAGTCATGCTCTAGGTTTGGTTTTGAGTGCTTTCATGAGTGTTAAATTGACTCTAGATATAAAGAAGTCTAAGTGAGAAAACCTAAAGTGACTAGATAAAACAATAAGAAATACATGACATTGCTTCACTGCATGTCTTATATAATCCTTATTTGACACATCATTAATTGGAATTAGCATTATAACTTATGAAGTGTAACACACTGGACTATGCTGTCCAGTTCTGTCATACATAAAACTTGTTTTGATAGCAATGGAATTTAATTCCATGTAAAGCAATCAAATCAGTCACTTTTTCCGTTGTAAGAGGATTCCCTGGACCTGACTGAAGCCTGTTAAATGTTTAACTCCGCATTGAAAAAATAGGAGCATCCTGACTGTAGTAAAACCACTTCTGCTCTTGCCTTTTTTTTTTTTTCTGAAAAGGTGGGGTAGAGGATGATGGTCTCCAAATTGTTGTATTTGCAAGTTATTTTTTCATTAAGCGTACTGACCGTATATGTGTCAGGTCAGTCAAGTTTACCTTTGTGATCTTGTTAATATATTGACTGAACAGATCCATCCTTGTTTTTTGCCTAGCTCAGCCATTTTTGAAAAAAAACCCTGTGCATCTCATGTATTTTGTTCTCCTTTTCCCCTTTTTAGGTGGGCTGGTTTCCATCAACTTATGTTGAAGAGGACGAATGAATTGAAAACTTTCCTCTGCTGAGCAGCAGTTTCAGGGATTGTAAAAATTTAATATCATCGTGTTATTGGTCTTGATAAGTATTTAAACAGCAGCATTTTTGTCTGTCTGAACCTTCCAGTCTTAATGTTGGGATTTATATAGAAGTTTGGGCTGACAGATTATTACCTTACCCAGAGCTGTGCGAGGAACAACCTGCCAGTTTGCTGTCACGGGGCATCAGTACCAAGTCCAACCCTCACCTTCCCAAAAGATCTCTGGAAAACCAAGTTTCTTTGTTCCTTTTCATTTCACCTCATTACTACACCATGAATACTAGCAATGGCTGAATATGTAATGCTTCTCTTCTATTAACATCTCTGATGGTACCAGGAGATGAAGGCTTATTATTCCTGATCATTGCATGCAGAAAACAGTTTTCAGTCATTCTGGTGGGCATAAAGTATGGTCAGTAGACTTGTCTTAAAACATCAAACTACTTTGCTTATCAGCTTACAAACCATTTTACACCCACAAAAGCATACTGAAGGAAGTATGTAGTAAACACGAGCAGCATTTATGCATATATAATGAATTAACTACTACTTTGAGGTCCTACCTAAGTCTTCTAACAGTCTGTTTAAAGACAATCTATAAAGATGTAGTGATGCAGTATTGCTTTAAAAAACATCCTCAAAGTGGAATTGTGGGGTTTCTTTATCATCTTAAACCTTTTTATGTGAGGTCTTTTACTTTAAGCAGCTGACCATAAAAAATGCAGGTGAGGGTAGTCATGACAAGATGAGTTTTAAGATTTTTAGCATTAACATTAAATAAATATTGTAGACATATTTTATAGGAGAATGGATTCATGCAAGATGATGTCACTTGTCAAGAACAAAACTGTTTATCTTAGCTTCTTGATTGATTCAGATGACCTTTGATACTTCCAACTCAAAACTGTCTTTTCCTAGTTAGGCAGAGAGTTTCTATCTCCTTTTGTGAATGCAAATGGAGCTTGAAGACCTCTTTCTGCCATTTTCTGCCTTGTTCCCTGGGGTGTTAATGGCAATTCAATGAGTGAGTGATCTTGTTGCAGTGGTGTGAACATCCCCAAGTTAAAACGTGTCTAGGTTAGCTAGCTTGAAAGATCAGTCCTTGTCTAGTGGTGTCCACCTCTTGGTGAAGTAGTCTTTTAATGTAATTATGGAGGGGCAGAAATGTTTTAGTTATAAGCTAAAATAGATGTGGGTGATGTCCTCAGATTTGCAGTTTTGAATATTTGGATAATGTCAAGTATGGATTGAAAACGTGAAAGAAAATCAAGCTCTTAAATGCATTTTATTTCTAGGATAATGTTGACCAACCAAGAAAGTTAATGTATACTGTCCCACATCCTCTCTTTTGCTTTTCCCTGTCCCGTTTTCACATAGGTATCTTGCAATTAGTGTGCACAGACACTGCACAACTTAACGCTGCAGTTTTTTCCTAATCTACAAGCAACATAATACCCACTATTTGTCTACAGAGCAGGATCTGCTACTACCTATTTCAGTGTCTTTTTGGCTGCCCCCAGTATTCTTTCCTTCTTTCTGGCCTCCCAGCCATCTTGAAGAATCAAGCACAACACAGAGGATTCACAATAATCCCCTTCATCTCTGCAACCATTTTACCCATCTGCTACACCCGGCATTACACTGCTGTGTGACAAGGTGAAAGAGAGGAATTAGAAATCCTCTACTTATGAGGTTCAGCCTTACAGGTGAAATTCTGCCAATGCTCTAATTTTTCAAGGACTTACCTCAAAATTATGTAAACTGTGATTGTGTTGAGTACATTACTTGATGAAGAGCATTTGTAAATATGTAGATTATGCCTAAACATTTTGTAAATTTTGTGTACAGCAGTATAGACTAGAGTATACAGTCTTTGATCATGTTTTGCCATGCAATTTGATTGTCTGTTGTGAGCTTGATCCCCTATTCCTTGAGCATACAAGTTGATTCTTTCACAGTTTTGCCTGCTTAAGGGGTAGAGGAGTAGGCTCTAGGTCTGTGAAGTGTTTAGTGCTTTGCTGTCATATAGTTTTAAGAAGAGGCAGTTAGATTCAGTACGAGTTGAAAAATATATCAGTCATTTTCAACAGCTTGGGTTTAGAATCATTTTGAGTAGTCTCTCCATCCTAAAATTGCTGTAAAGCTTTTAAGCTATTCCTGAGTACAGTAGTCACCCTTTGAGAAGAATGAAAGCCATAGGTGAACTTTACTTTTGTGGTATTAATCTACATATCATAGTCTGTGTTTAATGCCCTGTATTGATTGATTTAATGCTGCATCTTAAACTATATTTTGAGTACCAAAGACTTCCTAAATATTCTGGAGTGTCTCTTTCATGTGCTGCTTTTGCCTGTATGGAGGTTTTGTTGTCATGCATTAATGGAGTTACAGTACTTTAATTTGTACTATTTTGTAAATATGTTAAATATAATAAACAGATTAATTTTTTTTGTTTAATGGTATGTGTCAAAATGTGTAGTTGGCTAATATGAAAGTTATGCTTCATTTGTCTCACCACCTTCTCATTGTGAGAAGTTGATAATGTTCTGTTATGGTTTCCCAGATTTATATGATCCTTATTTAGCTGTAAAACTAAGCTGCCAATGTATACAGGATGGTATAGCTTTCCTTGAGACCTTTTCATTGTCAGGATAATTTACCTTGTACCCCTG
Organism: Oxyruncus cristatus; assembly: GCA_013399855.1. Taxonomy (NCBI): domain Eukaryota; kingdom Metazoa; phylum Chordata; class Aves; order Passeriformes; family Cotingidae; genus Oxyruncus; species Oxyruncus cristatus. The sequence goes on along the minus strand of VXAY01007228.1, from coordinate 1,024,757 downwards.
TGCCACATCCAGGAAGTGGTGTTTTACCTTGTTTGGCTCGGTTTGTGTTTTTTTTTTTTTAATTTTTTTTTTTTTTTTTTAGCTATAGAGTACATTGTGGAATCACTCATATACTATGGATTTTTGTCAGAGATACTTGTAGGTTTTTTTGATCGAGAAGAAGTGGTTCATAAAACATTTTATGTATCATTTTTCAGAGCAATGTCTGTTTTCTTCCACCTTTTTTTTCCTTCTGTCATATGTAGATTAACATACAAATTCAAGCTGAATTGAGCTCGTTTGAAATTAGTCTGTGTCTAATTTCATGGGCTACTTGATAACCTTTTCGTGATGTAACCCATTCATGCATTTTTTACAATATAACATTCATTATTAATAGGTTTATAAAATTATTTCTGGACAGGTGAATTAATTCAGCAAGGTCAGTGATGATTCAATTGCAATGTTGTTTTTTTTGTGTCCCTTCTATTTTTCAGTAACAGAGATTTTGTCATGGAACTGCCCTTCTAACAGATAATTATTAAACTTAATGAGGCATTTACACGTCTCTGCAGATGGAAGGCATAATTTTCCTGTCACCCATGAACATATCACATAACTTAGAGTCACACCTAATGCAGGATGCAAAAATGTGCCTCAATTAAATTCTCTTGTTAACAATATCACACTCAGTCACAGACGTTCTCCTTTCCCTTATAAGCAAGAAGAGATGTGTGTCCTCTGATGGGTGAGAAATTGAAAAAGCACTGTAATTAGGGCATAAGAACCACTTGTGACTGTGTTCTGAATAATTTTTCCAGTTGTAAGGCTTAGAAGCTTATTTGAAAATCTCAGCTTGAAAAAAAAATCCGTCTTGAACAATGAAAAATGATGCCAACCAGGATTCCTTTCCCCTTTTCCTCACAGGCAAATTTGAGATGCTCTGTGAAGAAGGACAACTCTCAAGGTTTTAGCAGTTTATAAAGGTGAAGACAGAGGTGCTGTCTCGAGAAAGTGGTGCTTGTTTATACAAAATGCCCAGCTTCAGATGCAGGCTTTGTTCCATTGACTTAGATGATCAATGTAAAAATATTTGTGTCTGTTAAATCTTGTCTCTTTGCTATAAATTGGGCTACTGAGAGCCTTACATTACTATTTTGTCTGAAATTCAAGTTGTTCTGTCCAGAGCACTGCTTATTTCATTTGAGTGACAGAGAAAGCACTCTCTCCCTCTCCATTTCATTGCTGAGCATGACACTATATGACATGGAGTATTTCTTCGGTTAGTTTGGGTCATCTACTTTTGTCTCCCCTCACATCTTCTGTTCACAGAGGGCATGGCAAGAGACAGAGAAAGGCTGGATTCTCTGCAACACTGTTTAGCAACAGCTAAACCCCTAGCAAGTTGTCAGCACTGTTTTTGTCACAGATGTGAAACACAAGACTGTAAGAGCTGGAATGATGAAACTCAGCACCATCTTGGGCAGACCCAGTAGAGGAGGCATAAAGGGAGAGCGACAGGTGGAGATGCTGTGTGTGTGTCTATGTGTGATGCGTGGTCCTGTAGCAAGCTGCTTCGAGAGAGGCCCTGGCCTTTCCTGAAATGTGCTTCAGAATTTTGGCTCTTTCCTCCATGTCCACTATATGGAGGAAGGGTAGTTTTGAGCCATTTAACTTGACAAAGCTGTGAGATGAGATGTTAACGATACCCACCTTTTTGCAAAATATTGAAATGTATGATGCATGTATAATTAGCTAATAGAAATATAGAAAGGATTAAGCATCAGAAACTGACTGTGGAAGGGTGATTCATTGCATTATCTTAGCAACTTCCTTTTGAAGAACAAAGAGCCGTTTGTTTTTATAGCAAATAGTTTCTAATTTAGCTTTATAATTCTTGATCTGCTGTAGTGTATTCTGCCCATTCATTATAAGGATCTCTGCTGCTTCCGTGACTGTGAAGTTAGATTTTGTTTAATAAGCCTCCTGAAATGTTCGAGTTGTTGGTGATTTTTTTTCTGGGTTACGATTTTCTACCTGATAACGTGCTTTTTGGAAAATACATGAGTTCATTTTAAAATGTTGCAGTCTGACCTTAAGTAAACTCATAGCTACAACAAATGGCAGGTTCAGAGGTGGCTGTTTGCCAAGGGGCATGAGGCTGGTTTGCTTCTTTCAGAAATGTTTTTTTATATTAATAGCATAATATGTGGCTTTAGGAAGAACAGAAATAGAGAAGATCAGAAACCAACAAGTAAAAGATTGATACCATACTATTTGTGGTAGAAAAACCCCAGTATTGATAAATTTGCTAAATGATACCCCAAAATATTAAATGTCTATTGATAGCATTGAATTGGAAATAGAAATTCTCTAATGTTTCTGTATGGGAAAAGTATTGCTAATGTGATCCTAATCAAGGACCAAAGCAATTAAAAGTTTTCCTCAAGGAGAGGCAGTATTGTTTCTAGGATTATAATTCTTGCTAATGGACATATGTGTAACTGAAGAAACATTCTCCTGGTAGTTTTACAATCAATGTCCCTGTAGCTTGTAGCTTTTAGTAATGTGGAATATGCCAGGAGATCCCCCACCTTACTACGTTACCCCATGGCATACAAAGATCTCTTCCTTCTCTGTTATAAAATACAGCTGAGGTGTGGTACAAGTCAACCTGTCCAACCCCGTAAGTATTTAAGTCACTGTAGGTTTTTCAGATGTGGTTAGCTAAATGTTTGTCAGGGACAGTTTATATATAGTTAAAGATGTCCAAGATCCATACCACATGTTCTTTTGGAAGAACTATCTGTCTGTAATTGCCTTTCAGCTGTGCAATGCTTTAATGAACTGCTGCTGTTTACCAAAATCCCATAGAAATGTTATCCCAATATATAAAGGAAAGGATGTATGAAAGGTAGTAAGGTGAGCGTCCAACACAGAGCTACCAGGCTGCTAAATATGCACAGAGTTTGAAAGTTTATGAATTAAAACAGTTTGTTCAGGAGATGCAATTTAGCTCATAGTGTAAAAATGCTGTAGAACCCCAGTCTTTAAGACTTGGTTCACAGTGGGAGGCATGAGCTAAAGAGCATTATTGCAGGTTTACAAGTTTATTTTTGATAGAACACACTGTTGCCACAACATATGTAGGGTTGTCAAAATCAAAACTTTTCCTAAATATGCATTAATTTCTGGGAAGGTTAACTCAGGTACCATGTCTTTCTACTCGGCTCTGAACTGATGTCAAATGGAAGATGTGAGAAAGGTATGGTTTTGCTTCAAGCATCCTTCCCTCAAATCATTGTAGACTTCATTTTTATAGAAGAAACCCTGTTCATTCAGTTCTTGGACAGAATTTGCAAAGGTACTATAATATTGAAATCTGTCCATAAAAGAGAGAGCATGGCAAACAATCAGTTTGACTGTATTCTTTTATAAAGTCAAATGATTGAATACTAGTGCTAAGACTGATTCTATCTGGTGTCTGAAGGTATCTTTTTCTCTTTTGACCTTTTCAAGATAAATAACAGTGTTAGCTCTTGGCATGATATTCTTTCTGTTCTAAATGTGTATAAAGAGATACAATGGTTTCTTTTAAATGCAACTGAATTCAGACTCAATTTTTGGATTGTCATTAGTATTTTGTAGTTAAAAGTGAAATGAATCAACAGGCACAGAAAATAAATTTTATTTGTAGTCCAAATAAAATGCATCTGTCACTAAGAAGGAATAAACTTAGGGATTTTCTCTTTCTGGCTCTTCATCAGGGATGCACTGTGAAGAGTTTTATTTGAATGTCACTGCATGAGCAGCTCTAATTACTAATAGAAGTCATCAAACAATCTAGCAGTGTAGTGACATTAAGTAATAATTAATAGACCATGTGATATGTTGCTGCATGAAGTGACAATGATTAACCTGTGATACAGCAGGATGTGCCCAGAGAACAATTGGCATAAAATGTGACACTGTTTGTTCTTCCTGGAGTCATTGGAGTTTGGCCAGTCTCCACTCACAAAAGGAACGTGATTTCAAAATCCAGACCCTGTTAATGTGACTGGTGTTCGGAGCATATACGTGTTCTGCTGCACTTCAGCCTGAGTTCGACGTGGCTGCTTATTCTGGAGCTGATATTAATGGGTCCTTGTGTGGCTCCACCTTGCCTGAGAAGAGTTGGCAAAATGTCAGGATTTGTTTTACTGTTTTGTTAATTTTGTAATAAATTGTAAACCCTGTGCTATCTAGACACTGAAGTTATAGCTGTATCTGTGTGATAAGATTAGGTGACATAGTGTGTTCATCTGTGCATACAGAATATTCTTTGTCTCTTGTGTGGTTAGCCAGTATTGAGAATCTTGCTGCTTTTAGGAGAAGCAATTTTGGGGGAAAAAAATCAAGTATTTCATTGGTGCAGCCACTGTACTTACAAAGAGTATACAGATTTTTCCATTTGCCAGACCAAAAACCAACTTTCTTTCCAGAGACAGACATTTCTGGCACATTCTTTGTTTAAAAACCCCACCCTTTTAATCTCATTTGTGACTTTCTTCTCTGTCTGCATAGTACTTCCTTGGTTTATTATGCTTTTTTGTATGCTTTGTTCCTCCCCCTCTCCTCTAATGACATGAAAAAAAGAACACTTCAACCAATCCCTCATCCCTGTTGTTGGAAGCAGTACTTTTTGCCAGCCTGTGTTAAGTTTTCACATGGAGTGTACCTTGCCTTGGGCAGTGGTTTCTTATTAGACGTATGAGTGCAAGAAGCGTGTAGCATTTTTTTCCCATATAGATAGTCAGTGTGAAGAACGCTTAGTAGAGCACTAACTTGTTGAAGTATAGATAATAAAGCAGCTCTCAGAACACTTTCCAGCACAGAAACAAACATGGTGCATATATATAAATATAAGAAACCTTATGGAATACAGGTAGTAGCAAATTCAGTGGCAAAACACTTAATCAAGTATAATCAACATTTTCTCTGGGTTTTTATTTGAAAGTGAGCATTTCTAGTATATATTGTATTTTTCTTTTACTTCTTTTGAAAAAAATGTCATGCTCTATATTGCATGTTTTGATAAGAACAGAATCCAAAATAGAATTACCATATCATTTAATCGATGGTGACTTTTTTTTTTAATGTAGGTGTTTATAGGACACTCTGGGTTTGGCTTCTTGTGAGGCTGGGAGGAAGTTTGTAGTAAGAGGGAAGTGAACACTCATTTTAACAGCATTCTGTTGAGTAATGGAACTTTCCAGAGGTGTTACATTATTTCAGAATATTTTTTACAGTTCTAATTAAATGATCCAGTATGGTCATGCAAAAAAATAGGTTGTTAAAATAGGTTGTTATAAGAGGGGGAAAATTTTAAACTGAAATACCCTTTAAATGTATCTGATTATTTACTTTCAAGATCGAATTCACTATTACACTTTCTAGCCTAACACTGGAATCATATTTTCTTTTAAGCTTCTGAGTTGAAAAAATTGTCTGAAGCAGAGACCATGGAGGATGTTGAATATAGCCCACAACCTCAGAAGAAGGTCAAGCTTGACCAGAATGGATAAGTTCAGTTGTAACTGTGGATCTTTCATTCTCAAAAAGACATTGACTGGAACAAACTGAAGCCATATGATTCAGTCAGGATGTCTACTCTTGAGAATTATTCAGCTGCATGAGTTTTAGCAGGGATGGTGCCTGAGGCCATATCTTAGAGTTAAGTCATAGTTCTCTGACAATCACATAAAATAACTGTCCAGAAAATTATATTCCAGCTGCATCTCAAGCAAACTGATCTTCACTGTGTAGGGAGGACCATGTCAGCATCTCTGTATCACATGCAGGGAAGACATAACCCCCAAGCTGCACAGATATCTCAGCCTCAATTACTGCAGTGGGAGGTAAGCATTCCTAACCTTGAGCCTAAAAGCTACAGTAATCCTAGTGTCAGAAGCAAAAAATCAAGATCTGTTGCTTTTACCCAACTCTCTTGTCCATTAATGGAAACACTTTGAGAAGAACTTTTGGAAGTTGGATACCTGATTTTTTCCCCTTTTTTTTTTTACAAAACTCTCTGGGATGAAGAATCCGCTGAAAAAAAATTTGAAAAGCGTTAACTGTGACTGCCTCTGCCCTGTTTAATATTACTTGCTTGGGGTTTCTGACTCCAACAGTAACTGCAGAAGAAACCCAAGTATTTTCACATTTCTTCGATTGAGTTACAACTTACTCACAGGACAACAAAGCCCTGTTAGCTGAAAAGATACTGTTCTGTTTCTCTGTTCTTGAATTCTTGACACTGAGAAATGAACATCAGTCTTAAACATGTTAGTATCATTAATTTAAAAATGCAACCCTCCACATACCTACTTTCATAATAATAAAAGATGGTCAACAACTGTCCCGTGTGTAACAAAGTCAGAAGATTTGAACTAAGCTTACACCTCAGTCCAAACATACTGAAACTATAAACATGCGGTTCACAGTACCAAAGAGCTGTAGATGTATTGTAGAAATGTAAGGCACTAACCGGGTGAACAGAAGTTAGAAACTGGGCAGTTGAAGTCTATGGGTGCTCAGACAATTTCAGTGACTTGAATGGAACCAGGAAGACACGATACTGCTATTACAGTAGTCTCCGAAAAGGCAATGTTTGCTTTTAAAGACACTATAAATATTGCTGGGAAGTTGCAATTTACGGGTGCTGCACACAAGGATTTAAGTGAGCAAGAATTCTAAGATGTTCTGTTTAAATCCCATATAGAAAAAGTTATAAACTCTCCAGGATAATGGTTGTGATGAATATCCACTTGCACTGACTGGTTCCTTCCTCTAAGTATGGACAGAAATGGTCAAGGACAGACTATTATTCTTTCAGTGGCAGAAAACTTTTGACTAGTCAGTGATGCTCCATGGAGTGTCTTGGATCAGTGAGAACTCATTGGTTAGTAGTTAGATAACCGTTTTCATGTTCTTATACTCCTGCATTTACCTGAGAATTTCTAGTAGGTGTACAGAAAGGATAACACAGCAGAAAGCTGTCTGAATGGTAAGTGATCATGTCTATCAAATTTCTTACTTTCCTCTTATTTCCCTTCCCCCAATCTTCCTCTTAGGAGCTGTTGGAAAGCTTGTTGTGGTTTGTGGTTTTTATATTGTAAGACTTGTAAATTTTCTTACCTGACAAAGAACATGGCTGAATGGTTCCTATGTGCTGTATGAACTTCTGATATGTGTAGCATGCTTCCTCTGGGGCATGCAGAAGTGCTATACTGCAGTTGTGACTGTTTCCTTACAGTATTCACAGTAACTATGAATTCCTGGTAAATAGCCAGTACTTTGCCCTGGTATTACATACAAATCAATAGTGTTTTTGCAGTTGAGCGGATCATGTAATTTCTAATATAACTAAACAAGCAGCGGCATGAAGATATTATTGCCTAAAAACAGGTGCAAGAACAAAACAAATGGTTTTATTGATTCTCCTAGGTTTAATTAAAATTTCAGAAAATTCCCACCTTGTCACTTTCTTTGGCCTCCTGAGTCATTGATACAGCGTAGGCATGGTTTCCTTTTTAGTTTCTGGTACTTTAAGAACAGGTAACATGATACTTAATGATGTATTTTGCAATGTTTATACATGGGAAAAATAGATCTTTGTAATGAAGAGATCACTATCCTAAAGGCTTTTTCCCTTTTAAAAATCTCCCTCTGCATAATAGTGTTGGAAATTGATTGATTTAGATATTTGGAGAATCTATTGCTGAGGAAAAGCATAGTAGTTGTGTGGGTTGGAGTGAGGGCTCTGTGTGCGTGCAAGAAAAATTATCTCTGTGAGTACCAGTGATGAAGCAATGGGTCTGAATGACAGAGTATTTTAAAGATTGGCTAGAATGCAGAGATATTTTAAATTCACCTTTAGGAAAACACCTAAGTTTCCCAACTATGGCAAAACAGGTAGCAGTTAATGAGTCAGTGGGTTTTGAAGAGCTGCTCTAATCATGTTTCTATCACCCATTTGTCCTACAGCTGGCACAAGGGTCTTCTGACTTGTTTGGCAATGATTAGTGCCATGTGTAGACAGAACAATCCCAAAGTCTGGATCGCCCAGTACTGCAGATAGGTGAGCAAAGTCCACTCGTGATTTGGATGTATTTTTCCTCAAGGGGAGACAAAGACTACAACCAGTGAACTTGAGTATAGGAGATCAGACACTACTTTCCTATAAATGTGTGCTGAAAGATGTTTGTCAGTTAACTTGTTATGCTTAGTGCAGTCCTATAGAGACAGAATTCAGGAGAACCTTTTGATCAATATTCTAATCATAGCTGTGGTGGAAAAATTGCTAGCTGGAGAGGCAGAGATTGCTGCTAGGACTGAGGAAAGGAAAGATCAGTTCAGGGGCACTCTGCAGGGTACAGCCTAAACTTATACTGGAAAGAAAGAGACATTTTAAAAGAATGACATATAATTCTAGCACACAATGTCCCTGTAAGAAATACAAGTCAAGTTCACCAATAAATGAAAGAGGAAAAGGCCATGGAAGGCAGTAAATCAAAAAGTAATTGACTGGAATATTTAGAGAGTTTAATTTCCATTACTGGAAGTGAGACAGTGGCATACTGCAAATGTCTGAGGTTTGGAAGGAGAGACTTGCAGCACTTACTGTTCAGACTTCATCTTTACTTCCCAGAAAGGGTGTGCTGGAGGAGCACAGCAGGTGACCCTGAGGGACATAGCCTTGTTCCTCATTTTGGTAGTGTGTACAGCTTCAGTGTTTGCAATAGTCTGACAGTTTAAAATTAGTTTAAAACTGAAGAATAAGACCGTTAAGCACTAGATTTGGTGGGAATGGAAACACTTGCGGAGCATGGCTGTTCTCTGGTTAGCACTGAGGGCACCCCAAGTCTCAAAGCGCTGTAACTACCATTCCCATTTGCTTTTGTCACTTGTACTGTACTGAATGCTTGTTAGAACTAAAACAATGCCAGTCAAACTACTGATAATTCCAGTGAAGTTACACACTCCTGTCATCTCTCCTACATTTTTCACTAATAATTTCAGCTTTGATTTCAGTTATATTTTAACATTTTCCATTGAAATGGCAATTATTCCTTGTCAGAACCCAGCCATTACTCTTGTCAAAAAGACATATGATGCATTAGCTTAAGGGCAATTGCTAATAACTACAGAGGTTACATTTGGTTACATAGGATGGGCAAGTCTACATATATCTTCGTCAAGTGGTAAGGGTTTGTCCTGTAGTTTGTACTATACGGGAATGCTGCCGAACTAATCATGCAAAACCAAATCAAATTTCAGTTTGGCTTTGATATGATTTTGCTATAATTAACATCTGCTCTCTCCTGGTTTTACTGAAGACTTTTTATGTTTGTGTATTATAAAGGACTGAAATGAGCTTGCTGAAGAGGGTTGGAGGGGTTTTGTTGCCGCATAGTCTCCCTAACCATTTGTGATGACAGAGCTTTCTGATTACTGGGAGGCAGGGACCAAATGACGTTTTCTTGCATCGTTTCAGCTTGTGCAAGATATCCTTTGCTTTTCTCAGCCCTGCTGTCCTTCCTGCTTATGTTATGCTTGCTTTCACTCGTTACCTCTCAAGAATGATTTGGAACATGATAAAACATCCTTTGTTTTGTTTCATTGCCACTGGACCTGGAGGCCAGATTTTGGATGCATTTGGGAATTCCATGTCATTTCTGCATCTTTGGAGCTTTGAAAATCCAGTTCCACTAATGCAGCTGAAAGAGGCTCTGGTGTTTTCTCTGTTGTAACAAGAAGAGTGGGAGTTACAGTCAGCTGTGCATGGGGGAGGGGAATAAGCTACTGTAAGGGTATGATGCAGATGTATTTTGTTTTCCTATGAAGAGAAAAATTATTATGGCAAAGGTTTCTTATGTATTTTAATACTGAAGTATGCAGTGTTCCTCATGTCTTAACATCTGGCAGGCCTCCATTCTCTAATGGAGTTTGACCTGATACATTTTCTGGATGAAATTGTGGCTACATTGAAGTCAGTGACAGAACTCAGGAAAGTTCAGAAAAACATGCTAAATACAGATGCCTGTGTTTTGTAATTCTACTTTCAATGATTAATACACTGGCATTGTTAGCCCTGTAATTTGCCTCTAATTCTGTGCTGTTTTGCCCTCCTTTAACCTCATTCATCAAGGAGAAGGAAAACAATGGATGATTTTACTTTGTGGGTCCTTTTTTGTTTTCTGCCCGGTCTTACACAAGATTTCAGTCCTGGGATACCAGTCACCACAGGAGAGTGTTAAACATTGTGACATTTCAAGTCCAAAGGAGCAAGTTGTACCCATAACTTCTCTTTAAGGCTTCAGGGGACTTAGGTGTTGCCCACTGCCCTCTTTGTTCTGAAGAGATCCTCTGCTTATCAGCTTGTGCTTTTCTGAGTGAGAGGGTTGGATTTGCTAATTTTCTGTGCATCTCCTTATGTCCCAGACCCCTCTGGCTACTTACCAATGTGTCGTATTTTTATCTATCTTCCAAATTTCTAGTAGTACCAGTCCAGGCCATGCTCTCCTTTGGCCGCCTGTTGTCAGCACTCACCCAGGCTTACTGTGGGGGTATAGTGCAGCACCACAGCTTGTCTCTTTATGGGGACTTCAGGGGTATGTACAGACCATTTCCCCTTCTCAAATCACATGATTACTGACCAGTTCCTGCAATCACTTGCCTTCTAAAAGCATTGTTCCTTATTTATGCTTTTAGCTATCTAAGGCAATCTAGCAAACTTGGCATCTAAATATTTAAAATGTCCCTTTTGGAGAGTAGCAGCTTTCAACTGATAACCAGAGTCCTTTGTTCATCTTTAACGCTATTTTCCAAGTTATCATCCATATGGAAAGGACTGGTCCTCAGATGTACACACTGAGAACCTAGTGGCAAAAAATCCCCATGGACAGCACTGTGGATATATAAGATGATTTCTTCCCAACTGTTACTGCAATGCTTCCACCAGCATGTTTCCACCTCAGATCACCTTTAATTTGCATCAAAAAAGCGTAAATCCTTCATGAAAGAATCCCACATAAGTGTCTTCTGCAACAAGGCACAGAAGTTGTGAAGACAAACTGGCTGCAAAATTCACACAGATACTGAGTTCCTAGAAGTGCAAATACATATAACTTCCTTCTTAATAAGATACGAATGGGTAGTAAATTTTTCGTTCTTACATCTTACAGGAAGCCTCGCACTTGCAACCAGAGCAATTAGAACAAACCCCAGGACTCAAAGGCTGTGGTAGCTTTTTTGTCAGTATTAAGTAAGGATCTTTTTTTTTTTTTTAAATGAACAGAAGCTGTAATTTATTGTAATGAGGCCATTTGAAAGCTGTGGGACTGGCGTTCCAGCCAGTCCTTGCCTTCGGGGAGTTTTCCTGAACCTGTGACTGTTGTTTTCATCTGGGAACACTCATGTCCCCCTTTGAGGTTTATTCAGTCAGTGGTACATTAATGAGATGCAACTTTGTAGTTGCCATTTCTTGAAACCTATGGTCATTAAAGCTTAATTACCAAACAAGCAGAAGTTGTGGTTCTTCTTAAAATTGTTCGCCACTGGAATGTGTTTCACAAAGAATGAAAACTCAGAGCTGGTCAGTGAACAGCTGCAGAGCCTTACAGTACCAGCAAGGCGATGAAATGGAAATTGTAGGCTGGAAGAGGTGAAAGTGCAGGTTTGTAACAGAGTAGAAAAAAAAAAAATCCAGCTATTTTTTCTGACTCTCTCTGAAGATAATGAGTGCGCTGATACCTTAACTACAATGGAAACAGAAGCAGACCCCTAGAGAAGAGTGGTGGGATCCATAATGTAAACCCCCCTGCTAATAACTCTGTTAAATAGCTTTGGTGTTGACTACAGAAGTACCAGCTGCACACACTCTTGGCTGGAGAAAGAGAGCTGGGGAGATGTGAATATATGTGTGAACATCTGGTGTGGAAACTAATCAAACTGCACAAATTATTTGTTGTTGATTGTTGTTCTCTGTGCCAGTAAAGGAGAACAGGAGGTGAGTATCAAACCTCTTCAGGCAGCGCAGCAAATCCTCCTAAAAGGAAGAATCTTTTTCTTCCCCTGAGTTTCAAGGTTTTTTTTTTTTCTTGAAAATTAATCAATTGACCAATGTTTTTAGGAAAAGAAAAAGCAGTTACTTTTCATAGAATGGGTGTTTCCCCTCTCCCCTCTGCCAGCCTTGTACCCATGCTGTGCCTGTGTATATAGGCAAAACCACTCTGTTACATACTAATTTCCTCAAGTTGTCTGCTGCACTCATGTTCTGCTCTTGCCGCAGGAGTGGTTTTGTTCCTGTGGCAAAAAATCAATGTAATATTTAGCAATACAGAAGAACAACTGCAAATACCCTGGAAATTCGTATTTCAGATTAGATAGTAGTGAACTGCTGTAGCGAACTACAAAATCTAACCAAAGCTCTGCATTAAGTGTGGTTTGCCTTTACAATTCTTTGCTAGTTTCTCTTATCAGGACATGATGCTGACACCACGTCTAATTAAATGAAAGAATTGTTTTGCATTGCTCAAGACCTGCTTTGTATTTGCTTAAATTACACAGACATTAGTATGCTTATGCATGTCTGGGTGGTATTCGAGTGTTGGGTTCAGCGGAGTGTTATGTTCCTCACAGCCACAAGATGTCAGGCTGAGGAGCAGTGCTGGGGGTTAGAGCACCGTGCATGGATCAGTGCGTTTGTATATAGATGAGTAAAAATGATGATGAAGGTAATAATTAAATCTTGGATTTTTTTAAAGGCAGCTAAAGGATGAAGCCAGACAATTGGTTCTTTCTAAAGCCCGAAGAGCTTGGTACCCACTTTACTTAGAATTATTTAAAACTCTCAGCCCTTCCTGTTTTGTGCTAAGACGTGATTAGGAAGAAAGCCTGCACAGGGCTGAGTTCTGTCACTGAATGCAAGGTTTTGGAGTTTGTGCTGTTGTCCTTTGGGTCAATGGCCCCAGTGACATCAGCTGGGAGTGGAGGTATATGAATAATGAGTCTGAAAATGCAACCAATATATGGTTCTAAGAAGCCTTTACAAATAGCACCCCCCCACTTGTTCAGCACTGTTCTAAGAAGTTTAGGAAGTTCTAAGGTGTGTCAGAAACAAGATCTGTTTTTTCTCGATTGTGCAGCGGCAGAGGGCAGGTTGTTGTTTGTTTGTTGTGGGGTTGTTGGTTTTGAGTTTTTGTAAGACTGGCTCCATGGCTCTTTTAATTTAGCAGAGAAACATTGAGCAGGCAGGACTCATAGAACCTGACCTGCTCGTGGCAGCAATGGTGTGCAGCAAAAAGCTTTAATTAGGGGCTAAACTAAAAATTGTTTACTTTAGTGAATGTTGCTTGTGATGTTTTTTTTAAAAGTATGTCTGTTTCCCCCTTTGACTTGCTAATAACCATAATTTCTGCTGTCCACATTACTGACTTTTTCCCTAGCCCTCTATCTGTGTGTTTGCTCTCCCCACTTCACTTCCCCTTGCCCCGGGCTGCTGGTGGTGATGAGTGTAACCACACTTTGAGGTCCCTGGTTTACAGAGGATGGATGCAGTGGCTTCTCTGCACTGTACAGGCTCAGCCTCTGAGAGGGGCAGATTTGGTTGCACAGATGGGCACCCCTTTCTTTCTGTGTTTTAATTAATATGGGTTACTGGTCAAGGCACAGGCTCAGACTGACAGAGACATTGGTTCATAAAAATGTCATAGACTGTGGGTGTACACTCAGATTTTGCACAGAATTTCATCTTGCTCTGGTGCCATCATGCCTTTCTGTGCTGCAGCTATCATTTTGGGTGGAAAAGAGTATTTGATGACCCTTGTATTTAATATTTCCAAGGTACATTGCTTTTTTTTCTGCTGCAAAGGACCATATCCATAAAACAGATTCTGTTGATGAGAGCTTCAGAGCGTCTCTAAATCTTCTATACTAAGAAGCAGATAATGGGCAGAAAAACATCCTTAAACTGTAAAAAAAGTACTGAGGATAAGGCTGATTTAACTTAGAAAGTAATTTGCAAATGAAGAGGTGGGTAGTTACCTAAACACAGTTATTGTGTTCACACAGTGTGCAAATACCTTCCTGTGTAACAGAATGGAAATATTTGGAAAGCCTTATAAAATCTTTGGTTCGCAAATACGATAAGCACGTGAGCATGTATGTATATCCAGCTACATAATTCCAGTGCATATAGGTGTGTATTATTTATATAATACATCTACAGTTAAGTTCCTCTTTAAAGATTGCCTTTGTCCTGCTTGTCTAAAGTCTATGCATTCCATTTCTTCCAGGTTTTGTCATTTTGCTCCTCTAACTTGAGCCTTTTTGCAGAGACTAGCCTTCCTAGCCCAGTGTGACAAGTTTCAAGGATATGTCAGTTAAAAGTAATTGAGGATACGTGCTATGTCTTGAACTGTGTCACCTAGTTTGAAGACATCTATGTGGTAAAAAAGCTTGCACTTTGAGACACAGAGCATGCAGGAAGAACGGTGAGAAAACTAAAGAGAGACACACTCAAATCATCCTATGCTGGTAAAAGTACAGATTCTGGATGGAATAGGTACTTCAAAGATGTGGGAGAGGGTCAGTCCCAATCTGGTGCAGAGTAGTGACTCAAACTGATGACTCATTACAACTTTCATTGTAATTTATGAAACAGATGTAGGTCTTTGAGTCCTTTAGTAAATGATTATGTTTTTGTCACTGAGGATTTACATGTGGTACTAACTGGTGAAGTGAGAGGGAATTTGAGACTCTCTGCTTCTCAAGCACTTTGGTAATTTTGATTTATATTATTTCCTCCTTCTTCATTTAGTGTCAGTCATGAAGCAGCTTGGGGGACACTGTGACCTCCAACGCAGATCACTTGGTGTTGGCTCACAGTGTGTATGTCTGGGTACTGGTTTCCTAATAATACAGTAGCTAGCAAGATACAGAGAACATGAACAAAAGCAGCTCTTGATTTGAGTCATTTTATCTCGGGTCCATTTAGTTCACTTAGTCGTGGAGTCATGACAAATTGGGCCGGAAAGGAGAAGGTTTCATGTATCAGCCTGGCAACCTGAAATGTCATTATTTTCCACGTGTTCTCCTGAACCCTTGCTGATTTTGTACTGCTGCATGTGTCTGTCTCTGTTCCTTGTTCTCAGTGGACAACAAAGACACGCTAGGAAGCCTTTTACTAAGTTTTAAATGTTTCTGTAAGAAAAATGATGCAGGTTTAACAGCATGTGCAGGTATTTGTGGAAAAGCAAATGTGTTTCCCTCTTGGCTGTTTAGTTGTCTGCAACAATAATGTCATAAATAAATAATGTTTCCGTGAGGGAAAAGAGGAGATGTTTATCAGATAGAATACATGCCAGTTAGGATAACTCTGAACAAAATGTTAACACGGATTAAACAGGAAAACATGCTGCTGGCAAACAAATTGTTGGTGAAAACGGCTTCAGCTAGGGAGTTCTTTTCTCTGTTGGATAGAAGTGGTGCCTTCCATACAGACCAGCTTCTAAAATTAAGACATTTGTCACCAGAACTGCTGGGTCTGTGGAAACATTCAAATGAGAATAATTTAAGTGCTGCAATAGAATAATGCACAATAAATAGTACATGGAACTGTACAAATGCTGCAGATTATAGTAGGATCAGAGAGATAATGCCTAAGGGATTACTTTTTCCTTTCCTGAAATTATTTTTCAATCTAATTTAAAACCTGATTCTGTTTTGTGGAAATCAAGGTGAGGCTTTCCTTTGCATTTAGTGGATTCTGAAGCAGGTTGTTAAGGAATGCAAAACTGGTCAGTCCTTGGAGAACGAATCCTGATTATCAACAGGATAGAAGCACCATTTACATTGCAGTTCTGTGTTTTCTCATACTGTTTTTTAAGTCTATTTGCTCCTTCTCTGAGGCCTGGTTTTGAGATATTCAAGGCTAGCTTATCTTCATTCCACTTCCCCTTGGCTTCCTTTGCTAAGATTGACAGGTGGGAAAAAAAACCACTGACAGCTTTTTGTTTATCAGTGTGCAGATCTCCATCAGCAGCTGTTCTAAGACTGCTGACTAATTGCCACACAGGAGTTGCCACTCAGAAACTTAAGTCTGCAGAAATAATGGCAAAGCTGTTCTCATTTGTTTGTTTCTTTGGTTTTTGTGTTTTGTTTTTTAAAGTTGTAGAGGGCTGGATGACCAAGAGCACACAGCTCCCAAGTGATGCTGCCTCCGAGCAATCCTACCTCTTGTTAGCCATTTAAGGAAAATAAAGTTGGCATTATAGATTAGGAAGACAAAAATACCCGAACAGGGACTTCGGTGTTATTAAAGTACATACTCTAAGTTCAGTAGTTGCTTACACTTTTTTTTAAAATATGGTTGCCATTCTGAACTGACTTCTAATTTAGTCTTTGACATCTGTTACAGGAATTATACATTTGCTCTTAGAGACATTTTTTGCTTGAGAGTTGGCACATTTTTAATATCAGTAAATGGCCCTAATAATGTGAAAATGGAAAGCCTGTAGGAATTCCAACTGCAGAATCAAACTGATTACTCTGTGCTTATCTGGTTATTGTTTATTTATGTACTTTGTCAGCCCACTGCACTTGGTTGAAAACACAGGAAAAATCTGGTGTTTAATGAAAAGTATGCTTATTGGTTAAACTGGTTTACGTATTTGAAAAACAGAAGAGAGAAAAAAGTGGCAAAACAATGTTTGAAAGTATTAGAAGAAAATACAGAGACATTGGAGACAGCTGAATTATGAAGAAGGTAAGTACATTCAGTTGTTCTCTGTTGGCTTGAGGGTAATCTCTGCCATATTACAATGTACTGATTTATGGACTAATTAGTTGTACAAACCAAAAATATTTAGAGGAAATGTTTCTCTCAAGCAGCCAGCAAACCAACTAAACAATAGGAAAATGGATTTTCTGTATTAAAAAATTAAATTCAATATATATTTATGAGCCTATTCAAAATGTAGAGTCTTTTTGCTACCAGATTTCCAGTAAGCAGAAATATCTATGTATCAAAACCTAATTGTGTCAGTATCTAGGCATTTATAGAAGAGATTAGATGCTTAAGCTATAGGTATTTCAAGCTATGAAATGTTATATATTAATTTATATAGTCATTATTATTATGAGAACTTTAATTATTCAGTTAAGAGAAAACCATACAAGGAGGGGAAAAAGAACCCATAACAATCTCTTTATTTTGGAAGAGAATTTTAGCGCTCTAATATTTTTTTCTGTATGCATGTCTTTTAATTTATCAGGGCGTCAAAATGCTTCCAGTCATTTTGTCTCATATATAACATCCCTTCAAAAACAATAGTTGTGGTTTCCTTCTGGCCTTGAACTGAGGTGCCAGAAAGAAAAACCCAAACCAACAAAATCACGTGTGAGTTAAATATCACAAAACATTGAAACTCTGTTTTGGGAGGTGTAATGTAAAATAGACTTGGATGAGATAATCTGAAGTAAGTGGGTGGCAAATACATGCAGAGGGAGGACTATTTAACTTCAGATTTGTGTAATTTGGATGGAGTAGGAAACTGTAGGTCTCAGTACTTACTGCTGTGGATGAGGTGTCAGAATTAATCGCACTTTCTGTAATTGACTTTGTAAGTCTCTCAACATCTTCAGGGTTCAGTCCCCATGAATAAAATGGAAATAGCATGCTTGCCTGCTTTGCAGAAGTGTCATGAGGCCAACCTCAGTACAGTCTGGGACATACTCTGACATTGGATATTGTCAGTAAAAGAGAAAGCTGTCAGAAAATTGCTCACCGCTAAATCTACATAGTTTAGTCATCATTCCTTTCATCCTACTCAACGAGAGAATTGTAAAAGTAGTTGTGACTCTATACCAGATCTGGGGAGGGAGGCAAAAGAGCACTGCCAAGACTAATTCATAGGTACCACCAATCCACCTACTTTTTGCCTGTGGGAGATCTCTAGAGCAAGTAATAAATATAATTTATGAGGGCATAGAAAAAACTGTGACATGAGGGAAGAAAGCAAGCTGTAGTCTAGCAAAAGAAAGCAGTAAAATAAATGGAACTACCAGAGCGTTCTACATGCCAGTTCTCCCATCCTACCAAGCAACAGTAACTAGAGGTAAGAGCTGTTAACAAGACATGCATTGAAAGAGTCAGTGTAGCCATTCAGGGCATAGTTCAGTCCCCTGTGGAACATGGTGACTGCAGATGCCAATAGAAGGCCTGGAGGGAAAATACTCTTTTCTGAACACATTTAATTTTCTATGTCCTCATAAGAATTACATGTAATGATTTTGGAGCTGGCTGGTGAAGAGCAGATGTAACTGCTGGCATTAGGCAGGTGTTGGCAGAGGGGTTTTTCCTGCACTGCACTTGCTCTGCTTTGGGCTGAGCGAGGTCTGTGCTGTGTTGAGAAGCATCAGCTTCATCAACACCTGGACTGGATGGCCAGACCAGTGCTGTGGAGTACACAGCTGAGCCAAGGACAAAGCAGAGGTGCTGCTGACAGGCCCAGGCTCTTCCAGCAGGTAGTGAGCAGGAGGTGAAATCCTCAAGTGAAGATTGTCTTGTCTGTGTAGGGCTCAAGACCCACAATTTCCAAATCAGAGATTACAATGCTGAGTTCTGTGCCTACAGATTTATAAGAATGTATGTAGTATCTAGACTGGCTTTTCCCCTGAGATCCTAGGATATTTTCAGCCTAGGGACAGCTTATTTTCTCTTTCTTTTCACTCTCCCAGTGTTGGGTTTTCCCCAAATATTGTAAGTCTTGATAAAAGTGGATTTTTTTCCCCTCCTTTTTGCTTTATTTCCTTTTGGATTCCAATACCTGTCACATCCACTTTTCTTTAGGACCGAGGTAAAATTTGTGTCTGATTGATAGTGAGAACAAAATTTTTAGTTCTACTTCATCTTGATCTTGCTGGTCTGTCTTTAGTAACCTTTAGTTTCTACACTGTGCACCTGAAGACTTTGTTTTAATATTTGAATTTAATTTTGTGTGAATGCTTTTAAGTTCTACTGGATGAGGAAATCTCAACTTACAAATGTGATTGGTATTGTTTCAGCTTATTGGTTTTTGGCATATGTGCCAGCTTTGAGGTGGGCATGTATTTAGCAGGCCTGTTTTGTAGGAAGAATGTAATAGACTTGTTATGCATAAGGTCAGTAAAAGTAGTAAAAAGTAAACAATAAACTAAGTTATTTTAGTGCTTGAGGTCTAAATTTATTAGTGTGTTTTTGTAAATACATTAAATTCTCCCACCATTAAAATGACTAATGTTAAGCTGTAGGAAATTGAGATATCTTAATAGTTAAAAACATGATTGCTATCTTTAATTTATCATCCACTCTATGCTATTAATTCTCATTAAAATGCCAGTATACAAATACTATCTTCTTTAAGACCTTGGTGTTCATAACCTTTAATAAAGTTAAGAAAGAATGAAGTTAAGTAAGAATAGTGACATATTCAGGCAAGGAATACACCATTTGGGATACATCTGTTTGTCCTGCGTGTCACTTGTGAGAAGAACTTTGGTTTGATTCTCATTATAAAATGAGGAAGTAGTATTCTCTGATTATTAATATAGGTTTTGCATAACAACATTATATGATATCTATAGTAATACTATACATAGTGAAAATTATAGCCAAAGCTTCTAAAAAGTTTTCTCTTGCTATAACACTTTATTCATATTCAACATGTTGTGGAGCTTGAGCATGTTGAACTTGTTCCTTGCCTTTGCTTTTTTGGGTTGTTTCAGGCAACTCCCATTACCTATCTGGGTCACAGTTTCTTCATCTCTATTAAAAGATACCTGAAGTAACTGAACACTTATAGGCTGTAGAGAATAAGAGTCTAGCCCTATTGTCTCGTCTTTGAGGGTTTTTGAAGTATCTCAGTAGCGATAAATGGAAGTGGTTTGACTTTGAGGGTCATAAGAATCTTGTAAGAATGACTTTGAATGAAAAAAACATATTTGCTTACTCTAACTAAATAAAGTACATGGCAATGTGTTTACAGAATTCAGTCACGGAGACCCAAGCCTTTGAAGGAGAGTTCTTGGTACTGTCAATTGCAAACAACTAATAGAGGCAGCGGTCACTAATTTTGCACCTACAACTATTTGCAGGTGCAAAGTGAACCATGTTCCCCATAGATGTACAAGGCTTGAAATGTTTTCATTTATGTGTTCAAGTAACACTGAATACAGCCATGGAGAGACGTGAAAGCATCAGCTGGATCAAGGCCGCCTTAAAATCAGGGAACTTAAAATATGCATTGCACAAGATGCCAAGAGTAAGGGCCTGAATGACCTGCATCTCATAATGTGTTTTTGCTGGTTTTGTGGAGTGGTGTTGCACTTCTGAATGCAGAGAATGCATTAGTCTCAAAACAACTGATATCCCACCCAGAAAAAAATTATTAAAAAAATAATCCATTCTTGCAATGGAGCTGAATCAGAAATCAGTGAATTTTTCCTTCTTTTTTTTTTTTTTTTTTTTTTTTTTTTTTTTTTTTTTTTGTTTTTAATTTACACTGATCTTCACAATACTTTAAAGAATCAGGCAGTTTCTATTTAGAATTCTGAGGCTTCCAGTTTAGGGAGATTTTGGCTTCAGTGCTGGGGTGTGTATACATATATATATTCTAGTTTTTACACTTAGATATAGGAATTCTCCAGTCCATTTCACCCCTTTTAAATGCTCCCCTGTTTTTGAAGAGTGCTCTGCCATGAACCTTGAATTGTAAAGGCCGCCAGTATATAGGATTGAACTGATGTCATTTGTGAGAGGTCCTGTTAAGATGTATAAATGTTAGAATTACCTTACTAGTTATTTGTTCTCAGATGTCACAAATACCTGCAACACAGTAGCCAGGTGAAAATTACGACATGTGAGAAACAGAAAATACTTATCCAAAACCATCCAAACCAGTCTCATTTTCTCAAAACAAACAAGCATAGCCCCCAAACCTACCCCTGACTTTCTTTTCCCAGAACACACTGTTGTTACTTCAGTAACAACAATGGCTTGCTTCTAGTACAAAAAACCCGTATTTCCAGTGACAACAGTAGACTTGAACACGTGCACAGCAACTCCACCGGGCAGCATCGTGTAAATAGCAGGTGCCTTATCAACCCTAAGTAGAATGTGCACATCTGTAAACACAGATGCAAAGGTTTTGATGGGGAAGCGATGCCTGGGTAAGAACCCGGGTGACACGTGGTTGCCCCTGCTGACAGATGCAGGGCCAACGCCATCCTGTGGTGCTTTCTGTAAGCAGGCTGTCGCTGGTCCTCTGACCGCTATGGAGCTCTGATTCAGTGCAATTCCACGGGGTGATCTTTATCCCGCTCCTACTCAGAGATGAGCATTAGCTAGCAATGTATGCAGGAATGCAAGCCTGAAGCCTTTAAATCTGTTTAGGTCTAGATTGCATAATACTGGTCTTCTCTGTACTCTTTGAGACTGTAAAATGTCTCAAGCAGGATTTCATTGTCTATATGTTTGTGTCTGTATAGATGATGATGGCCAGAAAAACAATAAAGGGAAACATATGCTTTGTACTGGAATTTTATTTATTGCATAGGGTGGCAAAAGTGGTGCCTTGGTGAACATACTGCACTGGTGATGAACTTTCATTTCATTAAATGAAATACACCATATGGTGCAAAATACTGCTGTTCCACTTGCTTGTTTTGCATATACTTACATCCTCTTCTTTCTGATACTGTATGAGGGTGGGAAAGGTATTAAGTTGGTTAATATAAAATTTCTAATTTATAATACTAGATCTGCATTTTATTGGATAAATATTTGCATCCATAAATAATTAAACTTACAGTTTTTCTTGGGAATGAACTGATTATGTCTTAATATTTACATCTCTAACTTTGCATTTGCAAGGACAAACATGAAGGCTAGGCTGAAGGTTCCCTGAAAATCTGGTCTTGCATATTCTATGAAAAATATTACTCACATTTCTCACAGGTGAATAAACCACATGCATGGATGAATCTAGTTAATTCAATGGTTTAATAAACCTAGAATCCCAATGAGGTTATAACAAATCCCTCTGGCATCTTGGAGTTACGAGCAAGATGTACAAAATTATATGTAAGCAGAAAAACTCTTTCTGAATTTAAGAAGTCTTTTGCACATTATTTCTTCTGTTCACTACATGAAATAACTTCTCAGTGGCTCAGTCGTGATTAAGTATTGCTTGAGGGCAATTACTGGGGTCAATTTGCATCTGACTAGATTTTTTTTTCCCATTCGGATAGTTTGTTTTTGAAACAATTACGAAGCACTAAGACAGATGCCTCTCTCTTAATTTCCCTGTGAGAAAGATGGCTAGTGTGAAGTAGAAATTTCTGCAGCTAATCCGGCAGGGAGCAGGGAGCAGGGAGCAGCACCTTATCATAGCCTGCCCCACTTTCAGATGTTAAACACGTGTGGATCCTGGATCAGAACCAATTCTCTAGTTAGAAACACAGGAACTGCAAGCTGACAAGGACTGACTGATTTAGCAAAGCAACTGGAACTAATATAACTGGATCAATCTAATGATGAATGCTAATTTTAAGGTCACTGTCCTCTGGGCTATAATCTGGACAACTAACCAACGTGAAGCCTGGTCAGTTCTTGGATGTTAAACCTTCTAGGAAAGAAATATCCAACAGAAAATGATAATTCCATTGTAGGAATTGCTTTTGCTGCATTTTGATACAGAACCAAAATCCTAGGTTAGTGATTGTGTTACCCTTTTTCAATATCATAAATGTGTTGTTATTTTAGAAGCATTCACAGGAGAGGATACCCACTCTAAGAAACCTAAATGTGTTGGAAGGGGTCTGTATTTTCAGGTGAAAAATAAAGCAGACACTGTGACTACATGTTATCATGAAGAGATCCTACCATATGTTCAGGAAAATAAATCTGTTGTTCTTCACAGCTTCTGAAATGGGGAACAAGTTCTGCCTTCATTTTACACTGACTTAAATAAAAAAATGCAGATAAAGCCATGCTGAGTGATGTAAATCTCCTCTTTCAAAGATGCACACATAATTTCAGAAATATACCTGGAATGCAGTAGCAGAAATTGTTACTCAAAATTCTCAATTAGTGAAGTTCCGTAGAGTTCAGAGTAAAAAATAATGAAGCTGAAGAAAAGGGTGATTGAGAAGAAGACTTGCCACTGAATGTACTCCCGTATAAAACTGTAATTTTATTAATAGGTGAGGGAGGATAAAATGCGTGAAATGGTAGCTAAATACGTGGAAAGCCATATACTCTGCCCTGGTTTAGAAGATCATAAGTATATGAAATTGGAATGCAGCTGAATTGATTGTGACCTTACATTCATTATACTTTAGCACTGCTGGCAGAATCCCTTCTAACCAAATATGCATAACGTGCTTGCTTAGCACTTTCACAAAGCCTTGAGTTTATGATGACAATTAAAGCGCATCTTTTCCAATAATTACACAATCTGAATTGGTCTGTGCTAAAAAGCTTTAAGAAAACTTAAATTCCACATTTTATTATCAAAAATCCACTTAATTATAGGTAATCTCTAACTTTGCATGCCACCTGTATTAGCATTTATATTCCTCATTGAGTCTGCTCAATATAATTTTCTGTTTATTGTCAAGAACATGCTTCTAAAATACAATGTCTGCAATGTCATGTAGGCCATGACTGGCATCCAGCCAAGCTCTTAATTTACCTGTGCCTTATCTTATGTAGTCCACAAAAGAGAGTGGCAGAGTGAACAGCAAACATTCTACATGATGAAGGGTCAAGACAACAGCCTGAAGAAACACCAGCTCGTTGTCATCAGCCTCTTCATAGGATTCTTTTAGAATCCTATTTCTTTTTAGAAAGGAAGACCTGGTTTCCCTACCCACTTCTGGAGGCTGGGCACTGTCCTGCAAAACTTGCTTCCTCAGCAGAAGGAGGTTATCCGAGAAGGGAGTGTTCTCAGTTCCGGGCTGTTCACCATTTGGAAGAGGCAGACAGGTAGAATGTATTTCTCTCAGGATTTTTTTCTTTTGCTGATTAATTGTTTTCCTCACTAGGCTATTATGTTGGTAAAATATTTATAAACATTATGACGAAAATGGCCAGGAAATTAATTCACACAGTCTTGCTACCTCTTGATTTTTTTTTTTTTTTT